>JAJAGP010000946.1:208067-259323 GCA_025084515.1 Ancistrus triradiatus | reverse complement strand
GTTGGAAAATTGGGAGACAAAAATCGAGAGGGAAGACTGAGATGGTTTGGACATGTGCAGAGGAGGGATAGTGGATATATTTGTAGGAGGATGTTGGAGATGGAGCTGCCAGGCAAGAGACGGAGAGGAAGACCAAAGAGGAGTTATTTGGTTGTGGTAAATGAAGATATGCAGAGAGTTGGGGTGAGAGTAGAGGACGTAGAGGACAGGGTGAGGTGGGAACCTTTAACTCGCTGTGGTAACCCATGATAAAGGGAGAAGCCGGAAGAAGAAGAAGATAATACTTAGGTCATATTTATGCAGAAATATAGAAAATTCTAAGGGTTCACAAACTTTCAAGCACCACTGTATATGACTTCTGGTTGTGTTTTAAAGGTATTTAATATTCGGCCATTTATCTACACAAAATCTGTTTTCACCAAGTATGGAAACTATAACAGAAAATAGATCCAAAGATGCCACACGAGATGCAAAGTTAAAGTATAAGGTATCTGACAGAGCTTCTTACTGAACTGTCTGGATGCCCAGTTAAGTACTGGTCAGGACATGAAGCACTTGATCCTCAGCTGTCTCAGCTGGCAAGTTTTTACTCACAGTTTCATCAGTGCCATGTGAAAGAAAGTTTTTCAATGGTTGGGGAAATTGGAAACAAGAATCATACTTTCCTACTGTATCCCAAGCATATGCTGCCTCCTGTGAATCAATCATATTTGTTTTCCCATCACTGGCCAACATGAACATACATGTAAACAAACACAAACAAAAGCCTGGACAGTACACAAAACAATCAAGATTGATGTGACTCAATAATGTAACAACCAGCAAAAATCAGAAAAAACCAAAAAAGGAATAAAAAAACAGAGGAGCATCTATATTTGGTGAAGTCAGCTGCAATTAGGCAGCTGGTTGTGAGAGGTGAAAAGGCATAAAGCCAGCTGGGAGGTTTAGGCAGGTGAAGCAGGCCAGAAGCAACCAGCGGAAGTGCATCACACTAAAATCCAAAGGCATATTTAAACATAGCTTAATTACTATTTCAATACACTTCAGAAGTGAAGTCATTCCGAGAAAAAAATTTTGCGCATACTGTATTAAAGTACAAAGCAAGCATTAACACTAAACGTTTGTACTTTTTATGGTACATATACCCAGATAGCAGACAGCAAATATGGCTCAATTGAGGCACTGATCACTCAGGTATTGCAACAGCAAGTGTATTATTAAACAAATTTGGTGTTGCCAGCCATAATATCATCATGACATTCAGACTCTGGGTCACATGTGGCCCACATGTAATCAATCATAGGTAATGTGTGCAAAATGTGGCCTGCCGTTCTAGCTGCCAGCACAGTTCTGGATGTGTACTGGCCGGGAGATTCGGTTGATGTCATCGCTGTCATTTCATGGTAGTAAGTGGGCTGAGGGAAAAGGTAAGTGTGGCCCAGAACTGTGCTATCACTCATTTGTTATCAGGGTAGTTTTTAACAGTGAACTTAAATACACTTTCTTAAGGTATCTATTTAATACATGTTAGATGATAAAATATTATGAAATTACCTACAAAAATATGATTAGATCAGATGTGATTTGTGATGTACTATCAAATGCTTAATGCTGAGGGAATCACAACAACAAAATACAGTTCTATCTATAGTTAGAAAGACTATGCTGTGTCTCAATACGCATTCTATTGTATTAATGCCTATACCTAATTAGTCTTCATTGTTAATATGACTATTTAGTGATTAAAATTTTACTTAGTCCCTAGTAAATACAAAATCAGTACACTATCAATTACCCTAAATGCAGCTATGCTACACTTAACATACATGCAGTTGCAGTAATTATTAACACACTTAAAGTGTGTTCAAATGAAATGAATAATATATGCATTAGTATACAAGTAGTATACATTAATAATAAAGTAACAGTATGAATTTTAAACTTTAATTAAGTTAACTGTGTTTAACCAAACTAATTTGGATCTATTGGAAGTATACTTAGGCACAAATGAAATGTTAATGTAATTTAACACAGGATGCTCTCTCTCTCTCTCTCTCTCTCTCTCTCTCTCTCTCTCTCTCTCTCTATATATATATATATATATATATGGTGAGTTTCCTCACATTAACTGCTTCCACAACATTTCTATTGGATCAAGACTTTAAGACTCTGACTTGGCCTTTTTAAAGCATTAACTTTAGTCTTCTTTAGTTATTCTTTCATTGTAACGACTTGTGTACTTAGTGTTGCAGTCTTGTCCTGTCATATTCCTTTAGAATTTAATGGTATAATTCAGAATTCCTTGTTCCAGGAATGATGGTAAGCCATCCTGGCCCAGATGCAGCAAAAAAGGTCAGTCCATGATACTACCACCACCACCACGATTTACAGATGGAATAAAGTTTTTTGCTGCATCGAAATGTAGTGTGTTTTTCTCTAGATGCTACTCATTCAAACCATAAATATTTATATAATACTTTGTCTCATCCATCCAAAAACCTTTATTTCAATAGCCTTCTGGTATGGCCAAGTGCCACATGATGGGCAGCAGTGTTCTTTTTGGAAAGCAATGGCTTTCTTCTTGCAACTTCACCGTACACACCATTGTTGAACATGAACATTAACATTGGCCAATGTGGGAGAGGCCTATAGCTGCTTAGAAGTTAACCTGGGTTAAAAATACACACACACACACACACACACACACACAAAAAAAAAAAGCTTTCCTCAAACAAGGTAAAAATGCCAGATCTTTCTATCTTTGTGGGGACATTTACACAATGTAATATAAACATCGCTCTCTCTCTCTCTCTCTCTCTCTCTCTCTCTCTCTCTCTCACACACACACACACACACACACACACACACACACACACACACACACACACAGATTTATAAATATTCCCAATAAAGTGATAAAGTTGTTTTGCATAATCTAATACAAGAAACAATCTCTTGGCCGTATTGCATCTCACAGCACAGATGTGGCATTCCTGAGCCCTGTAATCCAGTTTTAAATCTAAACTGTCCATGCCAAATTTACACTAAAAAGAAATGCACAAAAATAAATTAAATAAAATCACTTCTCATTGGCTGACCATAATGAACCTAATAATGGAGTGGAATGAATAGCTCTCCATCTCACCTTTTTCCTGATATTTTGCTTGTCTGAATGGACTAGGAGACGATACATTTACAGTCTCACACACATCCAAAAATATTTACTGGGGCCCATGCCCCACTAAAAAAAAAAAAAAAAAAAAAAAAAAAAAAAAAAAAAAAGGAATTTTATCCAAATTCACTACAGGCATGACATTTCCCATAATGTCCCAGAATCTTTCCAAAAGCTTTATAAACAAAGAAACTCAGCCACACTGCAGAAAAGGTAACAATAGGTTATAGCTATGTGTTTCATTAATGCAATTAATAATTTTTTAGCGTTAACTTCTTCATGTCTTTTCTATGGCAAAGTAACAGCCACTTTAGTGATAAGTCACTTAAACTTTTCAGTGTTTAACAGGCTTAGTTTTTATGCAGAGTTGTGCCCCTATGACTGATTGGCAAGTCGTACTTGTCGTACTGGTGCACACAGACTATAGAGGGGCAAGGCTGTACCCCTCTAAATTCTGTGTGCCCCAGTACGACAAGTAGTCTAGAAACTCCCCTGGGATTTACTATTGACTACAAACTTAAATGAGATTTTAGTGCAGGCATTTTTATGTACTTTAATCAGTGAAAGATAGGAACATTTTTGTTTAAATAGAAATCCTAAAACAAAATGCTACATACGAAAATAATTTTATGGTACCTTTATTATATAGTAAAGAGTATATTAAACTGCGCTCTTTTAAGGTACATTTAATACTGTATATAATTAATTAATTTCTTGATTATAATGCTTAACCAACACAGTAAAATATGTTTGTAATTACTGTTTTAGTATATACTACCAAGAAGTATTTTGTAAAATGTGTTTTCAACAATAGTATTCAGTTATTAAAATATACTGCAATATAACTTTTGTATTGCATGTTAAGTCAAGTTGATAAGTCAATTGTCATCTCCAAGAACCAAATTTTTCTAGTCAAAATGTGATGAGAATTTAATTTGATGGGTTCCGTGGTGGTTGATAGCCGAGGTACCACTGTTTACTATACAATTTATAGTAACGTATTTATCAAAACTGTAATAAAAATGTATTTTAACTATTATTAGTTATAAGTTTACTTACTATAATCTGACATTAACATAGTTGGCATATGTAAATTAAGTACATATCTTTGCTGAAAAGAAAGGTGTAGTGCAAGCTGACTTTGTCATCAGGTGGAAACTATGCTTCCTAGAGTCAAATCAGCCTCAGATTGTTACGCCTTTGGGACACACTATTTAAGTGTGCCAAACTCTGGCACACACCACAGTGCAATGGTAACGGTTTGTCTCTGTGTATGCTTGAACAAAGTTTAAAAAGAAATAAAGAAAACAGGACAAAAAGAAATCCATTCCACCTAAGTAAAAAGACTATCAGAGTGACTTAAGAAATAAATCTGAAAGTGTGAGAAATAAGAGAGTGAGTTATCACTTTAAAGGTATAGAAAAGAGAAATGATGGTAAAGCAGATCTGAAGGGAGAGAGTAAAGAATAGTTTGAATGTCTGAATATACAGAAGAGCAACACAAATCAGGTACAAGTCACAGAAATGTTCCATGCTGGTTACAGGAGGATATTTTTTAGAACACACAATGCAGTGGCTGCTGTTGAATACTGCTGCCTAGTCAAAGAGCTCACCCTGCTGACCCCTGTTCACTGTAGAATGTGTCTATAATGGGCATGCAAGTGTTAGAACTGGACCTTGCAGCTATGGAAGAAGGTTATCTGGTCTGATGAGTCAAGCTTTCTTTTCCATAACATGAACAGTCAGGAACGTGTGAACAGTTTACATTTGGAAGTGATGGCACCTGGATGCACTGTTGGAAGAACACAAGCCACTGGAGAGGGTTTGATGCTCTGGGTAATGTTCTCTTTCAAAACCCTGAGGCCGGGAATTCATTTGGATGTTACGCTGATGCTTAACACGTACTTTAAACAACATTAAGGACCAGTGATAATGATAAGTAGTGTTGTAGTACTCAAGTCTGAATATGATCTCGGTCTCGAGATAGGTCACGAGTCCATAAACGAGCAGTCTCGGTCTCGACCTCATTTGGACTTGGTCTTGTCTTGGTCTTGGGGTAAGATGGACTCAGAAATTGTTGTTGAGACCAGTCGAGTCCAATGCCTTTGTCGGGGGTAATTTTAATTGTAAACTGAACTTTTTTTCTATTGTTATTTAATATCAACAATCCATTCAAACAGAATAAATTAGTCATTTTCTCTACATGCCTGAATGAAAACAGGGAAAAACAAATGATTACTTTTCTCATTCAGTATCCAGTCAATGAATACATTTTATTTTGAATGGTCTGACTTTAAGACTTCAAATAGGCCTATGTGTTTTCACCCGCTCGCTTACTTTACCATGTCTGCAAAATCTGGAATTATTGTCATTATTATGTTTTCATGTTTAATAACAGAAAATTATTCGCTTCCAAAAGTTACAATGCCTTAGTTTGACTAAGACTATAAAATAATAATAATAATAATAATAATAATAATAATAATAATAATAATTTTAGGCTATATACTGTATATGTATTGTTATATTTTACAAAATCTATGATGGAATATAATATTATTTATTAATATATGTCATATATAATGAATGATAACGAATGTAAAGTGAATTAAAAACTAATTAATTTTTTTTAAATTCTTGTATGAGATCTCTTATTCTAATCAGGTCTCGGTCTCATCATGGTCTTGGTCACTCCTGGTCTTGACCTTGACTCATACTTGACTAACAACATTCTTTTTTCTGGACTGGGACTAGATGTGTTTTGATCTTGATGTGAACCTCTAGGATTAGCAGTTAATTTGGAGGTGAAATTAGAGTCAGGTGTTTTCAATCAATGGGATGACAATCAGGTGTGAGTGGACACCCTGTTTTATTTAAAGAACAGGGATCTATCAAAGTCTGCTCTTCACAACACATGTTTGTGGAAGTGTATCATGGCATGAACAAAGGAGATTTCTGAGGACCTCAGAAAAAGAGTTGTTGATGCTCATCAGGCTGGAAAAGGGTTACAAAACCATCTCTAAAGAGTTTGGACTCCACCAATCCACAGTCAGACAGATTGTGTACAAATGGAAGAAATTCAAGACCATTGTTACCCTCCCCAGGAGTGCATAAACTTAGCAGTAGATGCTCTTATCCTGGTAAACCAGATTTTATCATCTACGTGGAGGCCACCTCTTAATTTCATATCGTTTAGGGTTCTCTGGTCCATTTATAAGGTGTGGAAGTTGTGTGACAGTCTCACACTTACCATGTGCATTGCCTGAAGCATTGTAACCAGAAGTAATATTATTTAGCTTTCAAGTGGAAGATTATTTGTCATGAAATATCATACTCTTGTATTTTAATAGTAAAATATATGTAGGTTTTGTTCTCCCCATGTGCTCTACTGACTTGTCCTTCTTTATCACACCACATGTCTATTGAGAATGAGCAGTTTAGCAAGACGACTGCATTTTAACTCATAGATGACATCAGATAGAAATATTACACCATCAACTCCATTTATGCTGAAAGCATCTTTTTAAGCAAACAGCCACATCCTCAGTCCCCCCCCCCCGTCTTCTGTTTTCTCTCTTCTCTTACTCTGCAAATGGTTTGTTTTCTATTGCTTAGCTTTGCCTATTTTTCTGTCTCCTCTCTCTCTTGCTGTCCTTTTTCTTCTCTTTCTTTTTTGCTTGCTTCTTTTCATTCCTGTTTTTCTCTTTATTGTTTTTTTCCTTCCAACCCACTTCTCACTGGGACCTCGATTTCTTCTCTTGCCCTATTCAACTGTTCTTTATTCCATCTCAACAGTTGCATTGCTTAAAGGGAAAGGGGAATGAGAGAGAGAGAGAGAGAGAGAGAGAGAGAGAGAGAGAAAGAATTTTGAGTCAAAGGGTTTCAGTCAGAGCACAAAACTTCCTCCTACTTCCAGCAAAACTCAGCTATGCCCTTGTCTGCATTAACAAATGACAGTTCCATGTATAACCTTAGAGGTTTTGGAAGATCACACAGTGGCATCATGACGGCTTGTGTTAAATTTCCACAAATGTGCATGAATGCTATCTTCAGTCACTTCATGTGGAACTGTACATACAATTAATATGGAATTGTAGATACTTATAACCAATGGACTGGATAAGAAGTAAAAAAATGCATTAATTAATAATGTTTGTGGTGGTAGTGAATAGCTAACTGTGTTTGATGGCCCTTGCCATAGAACAGACTAGGGCCACCTATGAGATTAAGAGCAGGAAGAGAGTGTTGGGTCGTGTAGTCAACACAATAACTCCAACATGGTCATTGTTCCTTGGAGAATCAATTCTATTAGCTTAGATTGGAAGCTCGAAATACAAAAAAACTGTATCTAGCATACATGTAATGGCCATTGAATAAAAAAGTGGCCAGGACAAAAACTAATTCAAAATGCAGAATTTATAGGGTAACTTTTTTCTATTTCTATCTCCTTCACTACTTCATAAGTAAGAAACAGAAAAAAAGCCCAGCATGATGGAATGGCAGGCTTGAAGGGGAGAGAAAGGTGAAAGACAGATGAAAGAGAAAAGAGATAAAAGCCAGAGTGAGGAGGGTGCAGGATAAAGCAGGAGGAAGGGAAGCAGAGATGAAAGCAAAATGAGAAAAGATAAGAACAGAGTGAGGGAGCCGGAGTGGGAAACGGAGGGAGAGATAGTGTATGGTGCAGCGAAAAGAGTAACCATGGAAACAAGAGGGTATAAAAGAAGAGAGAGAGAGAGGGAGAGAGAGAAAAAAAGTGGTTTTGATTTAAAAGAATGAAACTCAGGAGAAGAGGAAAAGTAATTTGGGTTGAAATTTGTTAGAGTGAGGTGAGGAAGAAATACAAAGGAGTAGCAAGTTGCAAGAAAATACAGTGGCTTCTCATACCCTATACGAAATCATCCAAATGAAGTTTCGAATGGAGACAGGTGCTATAGAGACCTCTAGTGTAAACAGGTCTCACGTCTTCAATGTAGAGCCCTTAAAGGTGACATATTATAGCCCTTTTGTAAAACACAACAGTTCCCTGTAATCTTTATGAAATGGCTGTGACATGATTTGATCAAAATACCACAAAGATTGAGCACCAGAGTGCCCTGTCTAAACAACCATTTTCAGAATGGTTGGTTTTGAGTGCCTGTTCCTTTAAATAATAATGAGCCACTACTCCATTAATGAGCCAATACTCCACTGTCCTCAATACTTAACGTGTCATGAACTTTGTTTGATTTTTTTTTTTAATCAGCAGCAAGAAACACCTTACAAGAGACATCTTACACCCATTCTCTTTTTGTCTTACAGACATTTAAGTAATAATTAATAGTGTTCATGGGATTGTGGCTCCAATACATTTCTAGAGAATACATCTAATACATCACCTCGGCTATTAGCGTCTGCTAGTGTTAAATGGCCAAAGAAACCAAAAGAAATTCATTTTCAAATACCTACATTTCCCTTGTCTGTGGTTTTGCCACAGACTATTTGTAGTTAATTGCTTTTAGGAAAAGTTTTGTTGCCAGTCCTTATATGTAATCAGGGTTAAAAAAGACTGCAGTCAAGATATCTGCCCCCAAATTACGAGAGTGTGAATGTTACTGACTATATGCTAGTGTGCTAACGACATTACATGCTACATATGCTATTACACATCATGCTGGGACTTGTGGTTAAGGTACTAAACTATGGACCAGAAGGTCCTACCTCTCCCAAGCTGCTACTGTTGGGTCCTTGTAAGTCAGCCTTGATAAGGGACATATACATTGTAAATATCATGTTACCAAATCACAGTTTACTGGTATATGTCTCCCAGTCCAACTTGAAATGACTGTATTGCACCTATAAACTATTTACACTAAGTATGAACCAATATTATTGTGGAATTTTTCCATAATGAGGTTTAACATACAACCATGTAGAGTGTAATTTGTGCATACTCGAGATTTGGGGACAGATTGTAGCAGGGATGATGCCATTCGAAATAATTTTATCCACTCAGCTCTTTTGTCTTGTCTCTTTTGTCTCAGCTCTTGAGTCTGGGGGCCACTGTACCAATGTGTGCTGTTCTGTGCTGCCAACAAAAGAGCAGTCCCCATGTTTAGCTCATAGCTTTGTCATAATTCTAATGGATCCAGTGTTTGTGTGGGAGAGAAACTGCACACCGTAGAAAGAAGTACACAATTTGTGGTTGATGTTATAGGGGCAGCATACAGTGGTACCCGAAAGTTTGTGAACCCTTTAGAATTTTCTATATTTCTGCATAAATATGACCTAAAACATCATCAGATTTTCACACAAATCCTAAAAGTAGATAAAGAGAACCCAGTTAAACAAATGAGCCAAAAATATTACACTTGGTCACTTTTTTATTGAGGAAAATGATCCAATATTACATATTAGCGAGTGGCAAAAGTATGCGAACCTTTGCTTTCAATAACAGCAATAGTTGCAGCAATAACTGCAACTAAATGTTTCCTGTAACTGTTGATCCATCCTGCTTACCGGCTTGGAGGAATTTTAGCCCATTCCTCTATACAGAACAGCTTCAACTCTGGGATGTTGGTGGGTTTCCTCACATCAGCTGCTCGCTTCAGGTCCTTCCACAACATTTTGATTGGATTAAGATCAGGACTTTGACTTGGCCATTCCAAAACATTAACTTTATTATTCTTAATCATTCTTTGGTAGAACAACTTGTATGCTTAGGGTCTTTGTCTAGCTGCATGACCCACCTTCTCTTGATTGACAGATGTCCTGACATTTTCCTTCAGAATTCTCTGATATAATTCAGAATTAATTGTTCCATCAATGATGGCAAGCCGTCCTGGCCCAGATGCAGCAAAACAGACCCAAACCATGATACTATCACCACCATGTTTCACAGATGGGATAAGGTTCTTATGCTGGAATGCAGCGTTTTCCTTTCTCCAAACAGAACGCTATTCTTGTATATCAAAAATTTCTATTTTGGTTTCATCTGTCAACAAAACTTTCTTCCAATAGCCTTCTGGCTTGTCCATGTGATCTTTAGCAAACTGCAGACAAGCAGCAATGTTCTTTTTGTAGAGCAGTGGCTTTCTCCTTGCAACTCTGCCATGCACACCATTGTTGTTCAGTGTTCCTCTGATGGTGGACTCATGAACACTAACATTAGTCAATGTGAGAGAGGTCTTCAGTTGCTTAGAAGTTACCCTGGGGTCCTTTGCGACATCGCCAACTATTACACGCCTTGCTCTTGGAGTGATCTTTGTTACACTCCTGAGGAGGGTAACAATGGTCTTGAATTTCCTCCATTTGTACACAATCTGTTTGACTGTGGATTGTGGACTCTTTTTTAGGACTTGTGAAAATGTCCTGATGTGAAAATCTGATGATGTTTTAGATCATATTTATGCAAAAATATAAAAATTCTAAAGGGTTCACAAACTTTCAAGCACCACTGTACTTCTAATGACCAAACATGTAATGTGAATGGGTGATTGAATCCAAAGTTTTCGGACCTAGGCAGCCCACAAAAAATAATGACTGGGTTGTCTGATTTCACAATTTGAGGGGTTGGTAGGCATTCAAGATACCCAAATGTATATGCACAAGAAATGATAAAGTGAGTTAATAATAATAATAATAATAATAATAATAATAAGTTTAATTCATATAATGCCTTTCACAAAACCCAAAGTTTTACATAATATATTCCCCAGACAAAAAGGTGTCCAACAAAAAGGATGTTGCATGTTTAAGGTGGTAGTAACTACAGGCTCTTGCAGATGGCGTTTCACTGGTGCGAGATGTATGACAGGATTCATAGAGAAAAGGTGGTGCATTGCAGTTAATGTCTCGTTCAGTGTGTGGAAAATGGGTCACAATGCAGACGCTAATATCTGGTAAAATGGCATGATTGCATTTGGGCATGCCAAAGGCCATAGTATGAAGGAAGTAGATGAATTTGTAGGTGTCTACCAGCAGTGGCAAAATCCCAGTCTACAGGACATTCTCGTCAGAATTGTGAAGCTATGCTTCAGTCACAAGGGACTTTCTTTTTTTTTTTTTGTCCGGTAAGTATATGTCTTCATTTATGTGAGTAGTGCTTCACTCATTCTTCCAATGTAGACAAAACACTGCTCTCCTGACACTGAGGAGCTTGCATATGACATTATGTATGAAATTGATCAATAGAAGAACTTGTCATTTGTTTGCATGGCTACTTCACCCCACTTTGCCATTTATTCAAAATGATCCAAGATTAGAGCCAGGAATAGAAAACTCTGCTTTCCCAAAAGTCAGTTTTGTGATCAACCCTATGACCCCAGATGACCAGGGAGAGGCACACATATAGAAAAGCTGTGATTTTGTACCATGTGCAATGGTAAACTGATATAGTAAACTTGAGATCATTTTTCATTCACACACATTTGAATTAGACTATGGCAACAATTTACCTTCATGCCCCCGCTGCACATGTACATTCGTATTTGTCCATCTTTATCAAATCAGAATCCGTGGGTTCTTATTACCCATTTAAAATCTATTGTGGCTATTTTCTCTATCTCTATTCCTCTCTCGTCCTTCCTCTCTGTTTTACATCTTTCCTTTGCTCGGTGGTTCTCTCTCACTCACCCTCCCTCTCTCTCCTCCCTCCCTCTCTCCCCCCTACTCTTCCACTCCATTCTCTCACTCTGCCCCATCTCTCTTGTGCACTCCTTTCTTTCTCTCTTCCTCTTCCTCCATTTCCTTTTTCCATAGCTCACTCTCTCTCTCTCCCTTACCCCCCACCATTCCTTTTATATCCTCCTTGTTGAATGCTGTTCTCCACTCCTCCCTCAACTCTGTTTTTTCCCTCTTTTTTAATCTGTCTCTTTTTTATAGCTCTCTCCATTCCTCTTTCTACTCTCAGCACCATTGCTTCCCAATGTCCTGTCTCTCCATTTTGTTCCTTGGTGCTGAATCTTTTATTTGGAATTTGCATGGTGCTCTTCCTTTTGCATCTTGAATGTGTATATATAAGAGTTTTACACTGCACCTGCTGATTGCTGGGAAACTGCTGAAATTGCATACGTATTACTATCATCACAATTATAACATGCATGTGATAGAGCAGAGATGTAGAAAGTCTGTATAGCGCTGATTAAGACGTCAGGAAGACAGTGACACTTGAAATGGTAGAAATGCCTCCATCACCCTAGCTATAGCAGCTGAAGATGGACAATTCAGAGGTTCAAGTTTTTCTAATTCATTATTTTGAGAGGCCATCATAGAAGGTGAACTCTTATGGTCTTTTGAACTAAAAAAGTCAAAGATTAGTAAGATTAAGGACTGTGGGGCACAGTGGTAAGGTACTTGACCGTGGACCAGAAATTCAAGAGTTCAAATCCAGCGTCTGCAAAATCCCACTGTTGGGTCCCTGGGCAAGGCCCTTAACCCACAATTGCTTGGATTGAAAGACTGTATCAGTGTAAGTAACTCTGGATAAGAGCGTCTAGATGGAAAACACACACACACACACACACACACACACACACACACACACACAAAATAAAAAAATATTTATTTTAAACACAAATATTGGCACCCTGCATTTAATACTTTGTACAACCTCCATTTGCCAATACAATATCATTTAGCCTTCTCTTATAAAATCTTATAAGGTTGGAGAATACACAGCAGGGAATTTGAGACATTTCCTCTTAACAGAAACTCTATGGATTGTTCAGGGTTCTAGGTCATCTCTCGTGCACACTCCTCTTTTGCTCACCCCATAGGTTTTCTGTGGGGTTTAGACAGGGTACTGAGATGGACATGGCAGAAGCTGATTTTGTGTTCAGTAGAGCATATTTTGTGTTGCCTGAACATATGTTTTGTATCATTGTCCTACAATAAGATCCAATGATGACCTGTTATTAGTTTCTTGGAGAGGCAGACAGTTCCAGTCAAAGTCTCAGAAGAGTTTAGCAAACCCCAGATGCTTACATTTGGATTTTAATGACAGGACATCTTCTTTCATCCTGTTCTCTAATGATTAGAACCCCCACAGGACCAGCACAGATCAGGTACTATTTGGGTGGTGGATCATTCTCAGCACTGCAGTGACACTGATGAGGTGGTACTGTGTTAGTGTGTGTTACACTGATACAAGTGGATTAGGCAATGCAGTACTGTTGAAGTTTTAAACCACCTCAGCGTTACTGCTGGACTGAAAGTAGTCCAGCAGCCAAAACTTTCCAGTAACCAGCATCCTGTAGGCAGCAATTTGTGAGCACTGATGAAGGATTAGAGGAACACAAAATATTCAGCAACAGATGAGCTACCGTCTCTGACTTTATGTCTACAAGGTGGAGCAATAAGGTGAATATTTCTAATAAAGTGGACAATGAGAGAACAGTGTTTTAAAACTCCAGCAGCACTACTATGTCTGATCAAATCATACAGTGGTGCTCGAAAGTTTGTAAACCCTTTAGAATTTTCTGTATTTCTGCATAAATATCACCTAAAACATCATCAGATTTTCACACAAGTCCTAAAATAGATAAAGAGAACCCAGTTAAACAAATGAGACAAAAATATTATACTTGATCATTTATTTATTGAGGAAAAATGATCCAGTATTACATATTAGTGAGTGGGCAAAAGTATGTGAACCTATAGGATTAGCAGTTCATTTGGAAAGTGAAATTAGAGTCAGGTGTTTTTCAATCAATGGGATGACAAAAAAACAGGTGTGAGTGGGCACCCTGGTTTTATTTAAAGAACAGGGATCTATCAAAGTCTTCCTCTTCACAACACATGTTTGTGTGGAAGTGTATCATGGCACGACAAAAACAAAGGAAGATTTCTGAGGACCTCAGAAAAAAATAGTTGTTTGATGCTCATCAGGCTGGAAAAAGGTTACAAAACCATCTCTAAAGAATTTGGACTCCCACCAGCATAATAAAGAACCTTATACCATCTGAGGGAAAACCGGTCGGTGGTCCCCCCACCAGTATCATGGTTTTCAGGCCTGTTTTGCTTGCATCTGGGCCAGGACGGCTTTGCCATCATTGATGGGAACAATGAATTCTGAATTATATCAGAGAATTATAAAGGAAAATGTTCAGGACATCTTGTCCATGAACCTGAATTCAAGAGAAGATGGGTGAGTTTTTGCAGCAAGACAACGACCCTAAAGCACACAAGGTTATTTCTACCAAAGAATGGTTACAGGAAGAATAAAGTTTAATGTTTTGGAATGGCCAAGTCATCAAAAGTCCTGACCCCCTTAATCCAATCGAAAATGTTGTGGGAAAGGACCTGATTCGAGCAGTTAATGTGAAGGGAAAACCGAAAGACACCAACATCCCAGAGAGTTTGAACGCTGTTCCCTGTATGGGAGGAAATGGGGGCCAAAATTCTCCAAGCCCGGTGTGTGCAGTGGTTTGATCAAAAGTTACAGGGAAATGTTTAGTTGCAGTTTATTGCTGCAAGGGGGGGTCCACACCCAGATACTGAAAAGCAAACAGGGCTCAACATATTTTGCCACTCACTAATATGTAATATTGGATCATTTTCCTCAATAAATAAATGACCAAGTATAATATGTTTGTCTCATTTGTTTAAACTGGGTTCTCTTTATCTACTTTTAGGATTGTGTGAAAAAAAAAAAAACACAAAAATCTGATGATTGTTTTAGGTCTATATATATGTATGTGTGTTCGTGTGTGTGTGTGTGTGATGTGTGTTCTACATGTCTGGATGTCTGGAAACTGGCCACCCCCTTGAAAAGTGAAACAAAGTGAACGTATCTCTTCAATTTTCCAATGAATAAAAAATTTCAAATTTCAAAGTTAGCAAGCAAGAGTAAGTGAAGGTGGGGGATGAACTCTGCCTCAATGCTCATTATTGTGCGCAAATTGCATTTGCAACCTCTGCAAAAACAGTAAAAGATGTTCAAAATAAAAAAGAGGGAGAGAGGAGAATATGTATGTATATAATTTTGGGCCCCTTTCCTGTCCAACTCCAAAAATTTTGTAATTGCTCTATTTGTCAACATGGAATAACAGTTGAATGTCTGTTATATGTTTTTCATATTCAATTTTCTAATTTAAACATTGTTAATGGTAATAATTATTCTTAAGCAAAAGGGATGCACTGACTGTCAAAACTTCAAATCTATTTTCTAGTCAATCAAATTTATCAATTTATATATCATGACATTATGTTGTGGTCCACACAACATGATGTCTTAACTGCATTGGTGAATGGATTATCTGCAGATTAGTTTGTCATGTTTCCATGTTGAATATGAATATATGAATTAACTGATAACCTAAACCTAAATGCAGACTACCGTATATGTACAACCCCAAATCAGAAAAGGTAGGAAAAATGGAAAAAATAAAAATATATGCAGTGCTCCTTACATTTCCTTTTATGACTTTTATTTCGTAGCAGACAGTTTGAACTCAATAAATTTCATGTGTTTTTCTGGTCAACTTAATTTCATTTGCTAATAAACATCCATTCTTGTATTTCAGGCCTGCAAAACATTAGAAGAATATTTGGGATTGGGGCAATTTAGGGCTAGTAATGGTAAAAAAAGGTAAAAAACCTCTAAATAATGCTGTGTTTTCAAACAAGTAATGTCAACAGGTGATTATAATCATAATTTGATACAAAAGCAGTATCCAAGGCTGAGTCTTTGAGGAGTAAATATTGGCAGATGATCTTTTTAAAAATTAGTAAAACAATGCTCAGACGGCACTGTATCACGAATCGTCATTAATCAATAGCTGATAGAATCACATGGGCAAAGGATTACATTAGCAAACCTTTGTCAAGCCCTACAGTAGAAAGTTATATTCACAAATGCCACTTAAAACTTTTCTGTGCAAAAAAAAAGCCTCAAGTTGGCCAGTTTTAAAGTGACATCAGCTTCTCTGGATTCAGAGGCATCTGTGATGGACCATCACACGAAATGTGTACTGTAGTCAGATGAATCAGTATTCCAGATTTTTTCTGGAAGAAATGAATGGTGTGTTCTCCAGATCAAAGATGAAATGGACCATCCAGACTGTTATCAGCAGCAAGTCCAAAAGACAGGCTCTGTTATGGTAAGGGGTTGTTGCAAGGTCAATATGTTGTTGTAGAAAGGTCATTTACACTCCTGTGATGGCACCATTACTTCAGAAAAGTATGTGTAACATATATGTATACTTATAAGTTGCTTTCAAGATGACATCTTTTCCAGGGCATTTTTCAACAAGACAATGCAAAGCAAGCCAAAATCAGAAACAGTTAGAACTGAAATATGTAAAACCCTTCCAGTCTTTCTTTGAGGAACATTGTTTTATTTCAATAATTAAATAATTTTCTAACACATTTGTTGATAAACTAGGTATCCTCCACCAATCTTTACTCCTCAAAGACTCACCCTTTCGTGGATACTGCTTTTGTACCAAACCTGTTTGAAATCACATCAGTATTTAGTTGGGGTTTTTTTCTGTTTACCACATTACTAGTCCTAAATGCCCCTAAATGTGGAATGTGTTGAAGGCATGAAATGCAGAAATAGATGTTTATTAACAAATGAAATGAAGTTGACCAAAAAAAAAAACTTGAAATATCTTAGGTTCATACTGTCTGCAATAAAATACAAGTAAATTTAAGGATCACTGCATAAATGCTTTTTTGCAGTTTCTATACCATCCCAACTTTTTTCTGATTTGGGGTTGTAGGTAGCAGGATTGGTTAAAAAAAAAAGGCTATTTCTGCCTCTTTGAATAGATATACTGTGAAAGTGTCCCCACTGAACAGTTACTTATTTAGAAAGGTCAAGGAATTTCATACAGGTTTTCATAAGGGTTTTTACAAATTTTACAGGTTTTTCAGCTGATTACATAGTGGGGCGGCGTGGTGGCTTGGTGGGTAGTACACAGCAAGAAGGTCCTGGGTTTGATCGCAGCTGGAGCAGTTCGGGTCCTTTCTGTGTGGAGTCTGCATCTCCTCCCCTTGTCTGCCCTCCCCTTTTCCCCAGCTGCATTGTTTACTTCTCATAGACACTACTTCAGCTTACAGTTCAGCTTACAGCCAAATATATTACAATAATTGCATATGAGGGCAAGCTCCTTTTGCTTTAAGATCTTTAAGAGTGTGTAGCAAAAATGTCATAATAAACAACCTAGGAAAAAAGATACTCTACACAAGGCAGTGGTTGTTGATTTTTGAATACAGTTTTTTTTGTATTTAGTAATAATGGTAAGATTTTACATTTTACATTTTTTTACATTTAGTATTTTCGTATTTTTACAGTAAAGTATTTGTATGTATTATTATGATTTCAAGATTTAGTAGAGATTTTAGTGCTGTTGCTTGTACCAAATTAGTTGTTTAGCATGTTGTTAATGAAGTTGAGGAAAGGGAAAGGAATATATACAGTGGGTCAAAAAAAGTATTACTAGAGTCAGCCACCTGATTGTGCAAGTTCTCCTACTTAGAAAAGATGAGAGAGGTCTGTGATTTTCATCATAGGTACACTTTTACTATGAGAGACAAATGAGAAAAAAAAAATCCAGGAATCACATTGTTTTTAAAGAATTTTAATTCTAAATTATGGTGGAAAAAATAATAAGATTTGGGTCACCCACAAAAAAAGCAGATTTCTGGCTCGCACAAGACCTGTGAACTTTCTTCTTTAAAGAAGCTCTTCTGTTTCCACTCATTACCCTGTATTAATGGCACATGTTTTTGACCTCGTTATCTGTATAAAAGACAACCTGTCCACAGCCTCAAACAGTCCCAGGGGACTCCAAAACTCAATCATGGCCCAAGGCCAAAGAGCTGTTGAATGGACACCAGGAAGAAAATGGTAGACCTTTTGCACAAGGCTGGGAAGAGTGAATCTACAATAGGCAAAGCAGTTTTTTGGTGTGTGAAATTAAAAATCAACTTGTTGGAGAGAAAATACAAGACCTTTGATAATATTTTTTTTGGATCTGGGGCTTTCACACAAGATCTCAATCCATTGGGGTCCAAAATTTGATTAATGAGAACGGCGGTGAGCAATAATTCCCAGAACTACACGGAAGGAACCTGATGAATTGGACCTGCTCAGGAGAGCCTGGGACCAAGGTAACAAGGCTACCATCAGCAACACACTACGCCAAGGAGAGACTCAGATTCCTGGCAGTGGCCAGGCGTGCCTCCCTTGCTTATAAGCCAGTAAAACATGTCCAGGCCCATCTGAAGTTTGCCAGAGAGCATAGGGATGATCCCAGAAAAAAAGGATTGGGAGAATATCATGTGGTCAGATGATGAAACCAAAAATAGAAACTTTTTGGTTAAAAAATTCTCAACTGGAGGGAAAAAAGGATTGCTGAGAGTCCCATCCCAAGAAACACCATACCTTTTACTGTGATGCAAGCATGGGGGGTGGGATGGAAAAACATCATGCTTTGGGGCTGTTTTTTTTTTTTCTGCAGAGGGGACAGGAGGACTGATTTCCATATTAAGGGAAAGAAATGAAACGAGGCCATGTATCGTGAGATTTTTTTTTTTAGCACAAAAACCATCTGTTGAGGAAGCATTGAAGATGGAAACGTTTTGCTGGGGTGTCCCCCTCCTTAGCATGAGACAATGATCCCAAACACACTGCTCGGGCAACAAAGGAGTGGCTCTCTGTAAAAAGCTTTTAAAGGGTAATGGAGTGGCCTAAGCCAGTCTCCGCAGACCTCAAAACCCGCAATAGAAAAATTTGTGGATGGAGTTTGGAGTTGAAAGTCCATGTTGCCCCCAAAGCATCACTGCTCTAGAAGAGATCTGCATGGAGGAATGGGTCAAAATGCCAGCTACAGTGTGTGCAAACCTGGTGAAGACTTACAGGAAACGTTTGACCTCTGTCATTGCCAACAAAGGTTATGTTACATAGTATTGAGTTGAACCAAATTTATTGACCAAATACTTATTTTCCACCATAATTTACAATAAAAAAATTAAAAAATCCTACAATGTGATTTCCTGGATTTTTTTTCTCATTTTGTCTCTTATAGTTGAAGTGTACCTATGATGAAAATCACAGACCTCTCTCATTTTTGTAAGTAGGAGAACTTGCACAATCAGTGGCTGACTAAATACTTTTTTTTCAGATGTTTCAATCAATGGTCGACCTATCAGACATGAGTGGGCATGTTGTATTTAAAGTCTGATTTTCAAACATGTCGGTTGAATTTTAAGATTTTTATTTGATGTTTGTTACTCGGTCAAAAAACAAAGATCACTCCAAGAGCAAGGTGTGTAATCGTTTGAGAGGTCACAAGGAGCACAAGGAATATTCTAAACAACTAAAGCCCTCTCTCACGTGGTCAAATGTTAATGTCAAAGAGTCAACCATTAGGAGAATACTGAATAACATTGGTGTGCTTTGCATCGTTGCAAAGAGAAAGCCATTGCTCAGCAAAAATATCATTGCTGCCCAACACTTAACACATGGACAATCCAGGTGGCTAATAGAAAAGCATTTTGTGGATGGATGAGACCAAATAGAGCTTTTTGGATTAAATGATACGCATTTGAAAGAAAAAAAAAACATCGCAATCCAGTACAAGAACCTTGTCCCATCTTTGAAACATGGTGGTGGTTGTATCATGGGTTTTGCTTGTTTTGCTGCATCTGCGCCAGGACAACTTGCTTTCTTTAAATACTTTATTTAAATACTTTCTTTAAATACTGTAAAATGTGTCTTTAGTTGGCAGATTTGTTTCAGTGTTCTTGCTGTATCATGTGTTCTTACAACCCCCAAATCAGAAAAAGTTGGGACGGTATGGAAAATGCAAATAAAAAATACATGTAGAGTTCTTTACAGTATGAACTCAAGATATTTCATGTTTTGTCTGGTCAACTTCATTTCATATCTTAATAAACATCCATTCCTGCATTTCAGGCCTGCAACACATTCCAAAAGAGTTGAGACAGGGACAATATAGGGTTAATAATGAGATAATAAAATAATGATGATGGTGATTTGATTTCAAAGAGGTGATGTCAATAGTTGCTTATAATCAGGATTTGGTACAAAGGCAGCATCCAGGAAAGACTTCCACAAGAGTCTTTAAGGAGTCAAGATGGGCAGAGAATCTCCAGTTTGTCAACAATTGTGTAAAAAATACTGAAATGTTTAAAAACAATGTTCCTCAAAAGAAAGACAGGAAGGGATTTGTATATTTCTCCCACAACAGAGCATAATACCATTACAAAATCAAGGAATCTGGAGGAATTTCAGTGTGTAAAGGGCAAGGGCAGAAGCCTGAGGAGGTGTGATCTCTGATCCCTCAGACGGCACTGCATCCAGAACCATCATTCATCAGTAGCTGATATAAGCATATGGGCAAGGGATTACTTTTACCTTTATCATCACTACAATACAGAGTTACATTCAAAAATATCACCTAAATGGTATTGTGCAAAAAAGAAGCCTTATGTTAACCATCCTCCAGAAGTTGTATCAACTTCTCTGGGCTCGGAGGCATCTATGATGAACCATCTCATGTACTGTGGTCAAACCAATCAGTATTCCAGATCTTTTTTGGAAGAAATAAATGCTGTGTGCTCCGAACCAAAGACTAAAAGCACCATCCAGACTGTTATCAGAAACAAGTCCAAAAGCCAGGATATGTCATGGAATGGGGTTGTTTCAGTGCCCTTGGTAAAAGGTCATTTACACTTCTGTGATGGCAGCATTAATGAAGAAAAGTACACTGAGACTTTAGAGCAACATAAGCTGCCTTCAAGATGTCATCTTTTCCAGGGACATTTTTCCACAACACAATGCGAAACAAGTCAAATCAGAAAAAGTTAAGACTGAAATATGTAAATCCCTTCCAATCTTTCTTTGAGGAACATTATAAACATTTCAATAATTTTCTTACACATACTGTATGTTGAAAAACTTTATGCGATATGAGGCAACAGCTTCATATTCACATAAACAATCAAAATGGGGGAAACAAATGTGATCTTGGATGATTTTACCATAGCATGATTGGTGGTGCCAGACAAGAAACATCTTGTGAAGGGTCAAAGGAGAATGAACAGGACTAATTGAGCTGTCAGGAAGGCTATGTAACTCAGATACCACTGTGTACCATGTGGTGAGTAGGCAACATCTTGAATGACACAAACCAGGTTGAACGTCGAGGAGGATTCACACAACAGAGGTGACCTCACATCAGGTACAATGTTATTTTTTCCAGCCCAGGTCAGAAAGCTCAGGCTGCTGTGAGCATAGACTCACCAAAACTGGACAGTTGTAGGTGGAAAAACACAGGATGAATCAATGGACCTAAAAAAACCCAGGCTGATTGTGGTGGTGTGGGTGTGGGGAATGTTTTTTCCCATTTCACTTTTTCTCCCTCTCCCAGTTTCTCTTGTGTTCTTCCATTCTCTTCTCTTCCGGTGCTCCCTCCGCTTTCTCCCTCCCTACATATCTTCCTTGTGGAGTAGGAACAGAGAGAGAAGTGTAGAAAGCACCATCTTTTCCTTTGCTGTAGAAAACCAAAGTACATATACAAAGAATGCAGCCTATAGAGAACTCGCAGTATAAATCTCTCTCTCTCACTCTGTCTTTAGAGACTTGAAGAGAAACTCCACACACAAACTCACACATACATACACACACAGATATAGAGAAATGTGTATTTCTATCAGTGTGGGGACTTTCCATTGACATAATGTTACTGTAGCTTATTAATGCTGCACCTACACCTAACCCTAAGCTGAACCTAAATAACCTGAAGCAAATCTTTTGGCTCTTATTTGGCTCTCGGCCCGTTTTTCAAAATAAAAGATTCATTTTTACTGAAAATACCATTTTCCTTATGACAAACAACAAGTCCCCAAAAGGTAAAAAATGAAAGATCTTTCTATCCTTGTTGGAACGTTTGGTCCTCACGATGATATATAACCACACACACATACACCCATTTAGACACACAAAGCAAAACACAACACACACAAAGCATACACAAAACAAAGGATAGTTATCTCTTGCCTTCTCAGAAAATGCTCCTCTGCAGTAACCTGTAGAAAGACACAACACAGCGCACACACAAAAGCATACTGAGCGCTCATAATTCTCTGTGTATTATTCCAAATGCAAGTGTGTTCTAGGGTCAGTCTGCACATGTCTGTTCCTTCTCCACAAGTAGACAGATTTCAGCTTTTGTTTCTTATTTTTGTCAGAAGTGTGGGACTGGATTGGATCGACTCTATTCTGTCTTTTCCTTAACTTTCTGCTGATCTCCTTTTTCCTTTCTCTCGACAGGCAATGTTGTGTGTTATGTATGTGTCCGCAGCCGCTTCTTCTTTCACGCAGTTCGTTTTTCTCTCTGCCACTTATTACACAGTTTTTTTTTGCCTTGTAGTCTTTATTTTTTTCTGTATTTACTATTCTACATCTCTCCACTTCTGGCTACCCCCCTCCACACCATTCGCAGCCTCCCTCAATCTTTCTGTATCTCTGTCTGTCTCCCTCCCCTCCCTCTCTTGATATCTTTCCCTCTGTCCTCTCCCTTTCTCCATTTTCCTTTCTTGCACGCATTCATTTTTTTTTTATTTTACTGCCACACATACACACACACTATGCACTGACAAAGCTACTTTCTCTCTCTCTCTCTCTCTCTCTCTCTCTCTCTCTCTCGTGCTCTCTCTCCCCTCTCTCTCTCTCTCTCTCTCTCTCTCTCTCTCACACAAACACACACACATGCACGCACCTTCTCTCTTCCTCATTCTCTCTCACACATTCTATCTGTACTTTCATTGTTTTGTTTGTTGTTTCTTTTCACCCACAAGGATTGGATTGCCCTTTCCTGTTCAGAAATGAAAAATGTTCCCCCACCACACACAGCCAGTACACACCGGTAAAGCCGCTCAGGTGTGCCCCACTCTGAACTAGACATATGGAAAGAGGGAAGGCCTTTTGTGGGACGTCAGGGCCGGATCCTGCTTTTAATGAGCCGAAGGGAAGTCCTATTGTAATCAGCTGCTTGCGCTTATAATGGAGACTCATCTTTTTTTCAAATCACCTATAGTGAAGGCGCAGTAACCAGCCACCAGGTGCGTTTACGCACTTAGTATTGCTAGAACTTCAACAGTTAATGTTTTTCTTTGTGCCACCCCCCCATCATTTCCTTCTTCCCCTTTCCCTCTTCCCTTCACTTTGCTCTCCCCCTATTTCTCTTGCCAAATGGACTCTTCTTTTCATTTTCACACTCCACCCTTTTCTTCTATTCCTCTTTTCTTCACCGCATTCTCTTTCAGCCTTCCGTTCCCTCTATCTCTCTTTCAGCCCTCACCTTCTCGAGTGCCCCTCCTTCCTCTCTTTTCTTTTTGTCTGTCTTTTCTTTGACCTCATCTTTTCTTATGCTCTCGCTCTCCCTCCCCCAGTTTCTTTTTCTCCTTTTTTGCTGCATTCTCTTTCTCTCACACTTCCCCACCCCCTCCTCTCTTTCTCTCTCTTTCTATTTCTCACTGTCACCCCCATACCTCTCTCTCTCTCTCACTCCCCCCTCCCTCTTCCTCTTATTCTGTCTCTCCCCCATGTCTGTCTCCCTCCCTCCCTCCCTCCCTTTTCAAAACTGTTTTCTCCCATCTCTTTCTCCTTTTCTTTCTTTTGTCACTCTTTTTTTCACACTAGCTTTCAGACGTTGTGTAGCGTCTTGCAGGCTAATTATTTGAAATTTGGAAATAAACAGACCCTACTGTAACTCCCCACAGCTTCTTCAGTATGTAGCATACCTGTGATGACAAATGTGTGTACATGTTTTTGATGGCTTGAAAGGTGTGATTTGAGGACTATGCCTCCAGGGAAGAATAGTGTGTGTGTGTGTCTGTGTCTGTGTGTGTGTACTAGACTAAAAGCAGAGCTTTTGTTTTTCATTCGCTATTAGAGAAATATGTTTATCGAAGGGTCATGCTGTATTAAGTGTGCACATGAGAAGGTAAGAAAAGTGTGTGTGTCAGTGTGTGTGTGTGAGCACACTGGTAAGAGATTGAGAAAGGAGATAGAAGGGCATATAAATGAAAAGAGAAAGAAAGAAATGGATGTGTGTGCGTGAGAGAGAAAGAAAGAGAGAGAGAGAAAGAGAGAGAGGCTGGCACAGTCAGTTCTGATAACAGCAATAGTAGGAGGAGGATGAGCAGAGGCACCGCCCCTTTCTCTCCCTTGCTATAAGTAAAAGCTCGGTTTTTTTGCCCCACACTTCACTTGAAGGATGAGAGCCCTGAAACACCTTAAACATCACACCAGGGCCAATGGGGTAAGTACACAGATTCAACACATGCGCGCACATACATACAGACACACACACATACATGCACACTCCTCACACAATGCTGCCTGACTGCTGCTCCAAAGTTTGTGAATTGTTGTTAAAAAGTTTGACTTTTTCAATTAAGGGGACACTTTGCAGAGTGCCAGCAGAATATCATGAAGTGATAAGGGTTGTCTGAAGGTCTAATCTTGTCTTTTAGTGTCTCTCTCTATTTCTGACATACTCTTGTCTGTCTAGCCGTGTCCTGTCAATTGTAATGTGTGTCTCTTTTTACCTTTCTTTTGGACTGGATTGTGTGTTAATCTCCTGCTTTTGATTTCTAACTATTTTTCCATTTAGTCCAGCTCTCAATTCAGAACCGTGGCTGCTACCCTGTATGCCTGGCTCTCTCTTTCATTTGTCTTTCTGTCTTTCATTTTCTCTGCCTTTCATTTGTCATGTTTTTTTTTCTGTTCCTTCTCCTTCCTACTCCCTCCCTTTCTGCTCTTGCTCTCTTTTCTCACCCTTTCTCTATCTCATTTTCTGTTTCAGTCTCACTCCCCACAACCCCTCCCACTCCTTCTTTCTGTCTCTCTCTCTCCCTCCCTCTCTCTCTCTCTCTCTCTCTCTCTCTCTCATTATCTCACTCAGTTTCTCAGTCTTTCTTCCCTGACTGACTCTTCCTGCTTTTTGCTCTTACTCTTATCTCCTTATCTTTCACTCTTTTGCTCTTCTCCCTCTTCTGTCTCCCTCACTTACATCCCCCACTCCTGCTTTCCCTCCTTCATGTTTCCTCACTCACCCTTCCCTCTCTCAGCCTTTCTCTCACTCTCAAACCTTTCCATGTCTTTCTATCACACTCACCTAAGAGCTCTGTCTTTTTCCCCCTTTCTGCTGGGTTTAAAAAGCAGTAATTATAAATGGCATGGTTATCAGGTCATCCGGATTTTACCTCTCAGTTCTCCCTGTCTCTCTCTCCCTCTTTTACACCTGTCAGTCACCACCATCATCTTTCTCCTATACATTCGCATGCAGACATTATTTGCATATCAATACATATGTATTAATGCGTCACTTCTTTGAAGATAACTGGTCTAAAGAGTTCATCTTTTAAGTATGCATCCTTTTTAGAGTGTATGACTCCGATGCCTCATACTGTGTAATGTTCACAGGTGTTTTGCGCTATAGTGCAGTAACTTCAGTTACTACAGTGTATTGAGTGTACATGGGGTCATGTTTCACAATTTTCGCTGTAGCAGGTAATGTCCACACAGTATCAGTAGTCTGACTGGAGTAGTAAGGTCTTTATCCTTAGCTAGGCGTTGTCACGTTTTCGTGTGCTAAATCCAGGTTTCTTTCCATCAAGAGTAACATTAGCAATCATGTAAACAATTCCAGCCTGTGGGTCAGCAGTAGGATTGCCGGACTATGCAGGAAAGGCTGTGAGCAGTCTACGGATGTTGGCTTCCTGGTTGAAACTAGTCTCCCTTTGTTCCCCATGTTCTTTTAACAGTCAATGAGGAAGGAAGCATGGCAGCTTAAATCGTTTCTATCTAATGCATTCTCATCCCTGGCTGGACATTTCTTTTTGACAAGCAAAGGAAAATACAGCAAACCTTTGGTGGTAAGATAGGGCATGGTAAGATTGCTTGCTGGCTAAAATAAAGCTACTTAATGAATAGAGCTCTGTAATGTTGCTGTAAAATAGTACTGAGCTGTTTTTCCGTTTGGCTCTTTTGCTGTTACTGTGTCACTATTATTATTGCCATATTTCCTTGTAGTGGCTGTCGCAATCCCGGTAAGATCACAAACTTTGTTATCATCCTTCTGTATTGTGACAATATTTTCTGTCATTTGATTAGGAGGAGCAGGAAGTTCCTTTGGGACAGTGCTACACTGAAGTGATGGAGGATGGGGTGGACGTCGGTACGCAGACTGATCCGGTGGTGGTCCTATCCCTAGCGCAGGCTGCCGTGCTGGGTCTCATATCTCAGAATGAAATCTTCGGAGCCACCATCGCTCCCAATGGGATCTACTCTGGAGAAGCACGTGACTGCCTTCCTCCCCCTGCAGAGGCAATGGAGTATGAGTATGCAGATCAGTTGATTGGTGCAAATGGAGACTACCTGCCTGAGCCCCATGGGGAAAGTAGGAGACCAGACGAGTCGTTTGGCCTGGATAAAAAACTAGCTGGACCTTGGGCAAAACCCAAGAGACCCCATGGTGAAACTGATGAGGCGGTGAAACCCGCTGAGAAATCGGCAGACCTACCGGCTTGCGTGAAAGGAGAGAAGCCGGAGTATTCCAGCTCTTGTTACTACTCCAGTGGTCATTACAATGAGGGTAAATCCGAAGTGTTGGATCTTGCACCCCACAGGGTGCTATTAAAAGAGGAGCAAAACAACCCCCTAAGGAATTTAAAGGATCCAAACAGCCAGCAGAGTGATGCCGATTCAGAAACGACCTCGCAGGATACTGATAACACACAGGAAAGAGAAGCAAGCAGCCAGCATGAAGAAGGAGGTGCCAAAGAGGAAGAGAAAGAGGAGGACCGGGTGTTGAATCTAAAATCTCCAGAGGAGGAGGTGAGCCCAGTGATGAGGCGCTACTACGAATCTAGCGTTTTGGCCTATGAAGCTGCCGAGCTGGGTCTGGCATCGGCAGACTATGAAGACGGCAGCCAGGCAGCGGTGTGGGCCGACGGAGAGAATCCTGCCACCCGTCGTGTCCAGATCGATCGGCTAGATGTCAACGTGCAGATTGATGAGTCCTACTGCGTAGATGTGGGCGAGGGCTTGAAGCGCTGGAAGTGTCGCATGTGCGAGAAGTCCTACACGTCCAAATACAACCTGGTCACACACATACTGGGGCACAGTGGCGTCAAGCCGCACGAGTGCCTGCACTGTGGAAAGCTGTTCAAGCAGCCGAGTCACCTGCAGACGCATCTGCTCACACACCAGGGCACAAGGCCACACAAGTGCACCGTGTGCAAGAAGGCCTTTACGCAGACCAGCCACCTCAAACGGCACATGCTGCAGCACAGCGACGTAAAGCCATACAGCTGCCGATTCTGCGGCCGCGGCTTTGCCTATCCCAGTGAATTGCGCACACACGAGGCCAAGCACGAGAACGGACGGTGTCACGTCTGCACGCAGTGCACCATGGAATTTCCCACCTATGCCCACCTCAGGCGGCACCAGGTCAGCCACCAGGGGCCCGCTGCCTTCCAGTGCAGCGAGTGCCACAAGAGCTTTGCCTACCGTAGCCAACTGCAGAACCACCTCATGAAGCACCAGAATGCACGACCGCACATCTGCTCTGAGTGTGGCATGGAGTTCGTACAGATTCACCACCTCAAACAGCATATGCTTACACACAAGGTATTAGCACAGCAGGTCCTCGAACACAAGGTACTTTTAAGCATGGTGCCTTCTTTGTCACACACCCACACCCTTTTTTTAGAATGCTTACTCATAAGTCGTCTGACCCATGTCTGTTTTCATTGGTAATGTAGATTTGGGCAAACATGCATAGCAGAATGGGATTGGCCATTTCTGTGTGAGCTTTGTGCTATAAATGGTATTTCCTATTGTATGGGAACTTCCTCATGCCCTGTAGCAACAATTCCTCTCTTTACGACTGCAGTCAGTAAACATACTGGGTCACAGGTCAGCGTAATTACAAACCACAGAATACGTAGTATACCCAATCTTTTCCTACATTTAGAAAACGTCATTTAAGTAACAGACATTTTTTTATTGTCTTACAATTCCCCTTAAGAGGAATTTTATAACACATTCAAAAAAATGCATTCACCTCACCCCATCTGGGTTAGATTTCCTCTAGGCTTAGAGTACATAGGTATACAAAGGAATAAAAACACCACTACTGTGAAAAATGTGATTAATAATTGTCTTTTCGCAAATGATATGTTTAGTGCATAAGTAAAAGGATTTAAGTGCTTAAGTATTTATGCCCACAGATGTAGCGAGTGCCATTAGTACTCAGGCAGATTGATAGTCTGCTCTCATTGACATTCATGAACGTTCTGAGCTCTTGTCTCATTAAAAGCTTAACGGTTTGCTATAGGACTGCTTATTAGTTGTTTTCTCAAATTGAACGTTCAGGTATGCAACACTTAACGTCCATCATACGTCCTGTAACACTGCACGTTATGCGATCAGGACGTTGTCCAATTAGCATAGTATACTGTACTTACCAATACTGTATGGGAAACTGTAGTGTACCAATATTGATTAAATCCCCCAAGATACTGCAATGCTTCCCATACATTGATTTATTTAATAAAATAATTTTACTGTAAAGCTACCTGCAGCTCATTGATTTGCTCAGCCCCATCTCACTCCAAGCATACTCGGTCCCTTACTCTCGCAAACACATTTATGGGATGAGAATCAGTGGAATATGCTTCCTGTTGTAATTATTATGCAAGCAAGTATTTCAGACGTGAGCAAGGAACAGAGAAACCTTCAGTAAAAACTTTAAGAGGCTGTGTCAAATTGCTCAGCATTCAGTCTTCTCACGCTGGTGCCGCATGTGTTTAATAAAAGTCTCTGCACCATTACAACTGCTGTACTAATGCAGCTAATGTATAAGCTGTACTAATGTATCTGGCATGGTAATATATGGGTTCAGTAGGTTAATTAGAGTGGTGCAGTGGTTAGCGTGGTTGCCTCACAGCTCAGGCGTTCCTGGTTCGATTGCAACCTCGGATTCCGTCTGTGTGGAGTTTGCATGTCCTCTCCATGTCTGCATGGGTTTACTCCACGTGTTCCAGTTTCCGATATAACATTGGGCCCGTCATTAAATAGCCATTGATGCTGAAAGCAGTGTTAAATAAAAAAACAAACTAAGTAGGTTAATTACCTTAACAATAAGGATAATAACCTTGTTGGACCACAGATGTGTATTTGAACAGACCTCATGCAGAGCATACCTGTATATTTATTTCACCATGTCCAGCACCACAGGTGTTAGAACACTTGGTGGAGCTGCTGGGCCTTGTATCATCCTTCTATTGTTGTATGCCCAAGTTCTCTTGTTTTTTTCTGTAGCATTTTGAAGAGCCAAGAGGTTCTTCTAAACAGCAGAAATGGCTAGGATATGACCTATAAGTGAAAATGAGCATTTAAACCAGTTTATAGATTCAGCAGTGACATGGCAACCAACTCCATTTCTTTTGAGAAAGAGCTCTTATTGCCATTTCTACCTCCCTTTGCTCCTCAGGTAGTCTATATATTTAGAGGAAACATATACTGTGTATATACAATGTGATAAGATCATGTTTAACCAAGCTACATAGCCAAACTGGTTCTAACCTCTTGTTCCTTTTTCTTTGAAAGGGATTGAAGGAATACAAATGTGACGTGTGCTCTCGTGAGTTCACCCTGTCAGCCAATTTAAAGCGACACATGCTGATCCACACAGCGTACGACCCTTTCAGTGCACGTCTGCTTCAAGACCTTCGTTCAGAAAACAGACTCTGAAAACCCACATTGATTGTTCAATCTTCCTGTCAAAACCCTTCAAGTGCAAGGTGAGATCATCTTTACGAAAGAATCCCAAGATCATCATTGCTATGGCATCAGTTCAACTGTTTGTGCTTTAACATTTGACAATCTAGACAACAAAAATTATTTACTTAATCACACCAGTATTTTCACTATTCATGCTACCAGAAAATTCTGTACAAAGGCCTTTCGCCCCTAGTCCGTTTCTTACGGACGAAGGAAACACGTATAATAATGTCGTCCTTCACACCGAAACTGATGGACTGCGACGTTGCATAAGATTTTTAATCAGATCCTGTTCTAATTTATGTATTGTTCATATGCATTAAAATCAAGCTGACCAATCAGAGCTCGGTTGTCAGGCAGAACAGCTCAACCTGCTAGCGGCAATACACGAGAGCTTATATGACAAGTAAAAAGCTGACTATAAAAAAAAAACATGGATATTAAAGAAAATATCTGGCGAAATGTAGATGAAAAGCCGGGGAATGATGGTGAAAACCTCACAGTGACTGTATGTAACCTTTTCTTGTTTATCCAAGTGCATTCTAGTCTGTTCATGCCCGAAAAAAACACAAACTATAGCTTCCTGCACTAATCTTCGCTTGTGTCTTTGTTTTTTATTTGTTTTTTTTTTTAAGTTAAAGACATGGTGAAAACTCAGCGACTTGTTAAGAGAAGGGACATTAAAGAAAGCTAAGCAAACAGAGAGTTTTCAGTGTTTTGTACAAAAAAAAAAAATGTAGCGCACGTGTGAAGGCCCCACTACATTAAAAGCATTGGGGGAAAAAATCGCACATTTAACCTCCAAACAAATGTAGACCCTTGAGTCAACGCAACTGCTGAAAACAAAGTCATAGTAGCCCACCACTTCGGTGACCTGGGTTCACGGCCTGGCAGTGCCTTCTGGCCTGGTCAAGCACCACACGGAGGGGGACGAGAGGGAAGAGTCGCCAGACAGGGAAATCCTTTCAGGCAATGCGTCCCATCCAGGGCACACTTACGTCTGGCCCCTGTGTTATCTGTGGTAGGTGGCAGACACCTCCAGTCCTTCCCGTCACAAAGCACCTGACCCCATGACCAGGAAAAGCAGGGAGAAATGTGAAAAGCCACTAGGTTGATCACAAGACTGTTTGTTTGATCATTTGTCTGTAGCCATAACCTTGATAAGTTGAGTGTGCTAGGTTAAAGTCATAAACGTGGCCGATCTTGTTCCGTAGGTGTGTGGGAAGTCATTTAACAGAATGTACAACCTTCTTGGTCACATGCATCTTCATGCTGGCAACAAGCCCTTCAAGTGTCCATACTGCAGCAGCAAGTTCAATCTGAAGGGGAATCTGAGTCGACATATGAAGGTCAAGCATGGCATTCTGGATGCACTGCCAGATGGACAAGGTAACAGTCAGCTGTACATTTAGGCTTTCCTCCTGAGGCTTGCAGTGTTGACAGTAATAAAAAAACATTACATGGAAAAACTATTACACTCAGAAAAATCAAATAAACAAATAAGACTTTCATTCTTAACTCTACATTGTTTATTACAGTATTTTCAGGTATTTTGCTACACTTTCTAGTATACTCACTGTCCAGCAAAACAGCACAGTTTATTTGAATTTTAAAGGTTACATGTGTGAATTGGCTGAACATATGTTACATGACTAATAGAAGGGGTTGAAATTAATGCAAAACTCTCACAGGCAAGTAACCATATTAATTGACCAGCACCTTTTGAAGGGAAATCATCTGGTGCTGTATTAAGTGTATAATGTAGTTCATTAATTATATACAAGTGTTGCCTTCTTAGTTGGACTGAAAGTGGTTGGATACACGGGTATGATGAGCCAACCTACAAACCAATGCGTTTCCTCTAGGTGTTCAACAAATGAACTTGTCACATTCGTGTTTAGTAACATACAGTACAATAGCTGAGCAAGACAGAATTTGTGCCACAAGGTCATACAACATATTTCTGCTGCAATTAGTTATTTTGTGGTTGTTTCAACAGCAACAAATGGGTTTTAAGTATTAAACTGTTAATGTACAAATACTGTGGGATGTAAGTATGGACATGGGGTGCCAATGCTGTGGTCTGTATAGCAGTCGACCACTAAAGTTATGCCCTGATCATGCCATAAAACTGAGTGAATAGACTTGTTCAAAAGTATTTCCAACAGATTAACAGTTTGATAAATACAGGTATGCACTGTTTAATGACCATCTGATCAACAGCCGTTAACATACATACATACATACATATATATATAAAAAATGTGTGTGTGTATATATATGTATGTGTGTGTGTGTGTATATATATATATATATATATATATATACACACACATATACACACACACACACACACACACACACACATATATATATATACACACACATACACATACACATACACACATTATATATATATATATATATATATATATATATATATATATATATATATATATATATAGTGTGTGTGGTGTATGTAATATATATATACAGGGGTTGGACAATGAAACATCGTCATTTCAGTGTGGGAGGTTCCTGGCTAAATTGGACCAGTGGTGGCCCATCTTCATTATAATGGGAAAACGCAGATGGATACAACTATCCACTCTTAATAAAACCCTCTTCAGATTTAATACAGGGAAGTGCTTCACACTTTTGACTTTTCATTCTCTCCCTTCCCGTAACTATCATTCCTTTCGAATTCATAATATATCTCGCCGTCCACTGGAAACCCCTATCCCGCACTCCCCGACCGACCTTCACACGCCTGACCTGGACACTCCTTTCTCTTCTTATTACTTATTTCTCTCTCCGCTATTTCACTCTTTTAATCACCCCCAGTGATAATGATCCCAGTAAAAGAAGGGCGCGCCCCGATCCTCAGGGGCTGGATACTACTACTTCCCACCTCCGTTGCACTCTTGGGGGGGGGCGGGGTTCTCGGTTGCAGCAACAACTACCACGTCCGCTCCGACTCTTATTTACTAACTTATTTCCTAGGTTTTTCTGGCTAATTGGTACCAGTTGGTGGCCACCAATCTTCATTCATTGCACATTGCACCAGTAAGAGCAGCGATGGGTGAAGGTTCAATTAGAAGGGTAAGAGCACGTTTTTTTGCTCCAAAAAATATTGCAATGCACACAACATTTGAGTGGACACTTGTGGACGCAAGTCGGAAGCTTGTCTGAAAGGGATTTTCGGGTGCTAACCCGGATTGTATTGTCAATATACACGGTCCGGGCTGCTATAGCACAAACCTTTGGTCACTCGTGCTTGCCAATGCAAAACGTCGGTTTCAATGGGTGCAAGGAGCGCAAATCTGGGGCTGTTGGACAATTGTGTGAAACATGTATTGTTCTTCTGATGAGTCCACACCTTTACTGTTTTCCCCACATCAGGGGAGAGTTACGGGTTGGAGAAGCCCCAAAAGAAAGCGTACCACCCAGACTGTTGCATGCCCAGAGTGAAGCATGGGGGTGGATCAGTGATGGTTTTGGGCTGCCATATCATGGCATTCCCTTGACCCAATACTTGTGCTAGATGAGCGCGTTACTATTCAAGGAACTACCCGACCATCTGGAGGACCATGTGCATCCAATGGTTCAAAACATTGTATCCTGAAGGCCGGGGGTGCCGTGTTATAAGGATGACAATGCCCACCAACACACCAGCAAGAACTGGTGAAAGATTGGTTTGATGAACATGAAAGTATGAAGTTGAAAACATCTCCCATGGCCCTGCACAGTCACCAGATCTAAATATTATTGAGCCACTTTGGGTATGTTTTGGAGAAGCGAGTCAGGAAACGTTTTCCTCCACCAGCATCACGTAGTGACGCGGCTACTATCCTGCAAGAAAGGAATAATGGCTTAAAATCCCTCTGACCACTGTGCAGGACCTTGTATATGTCATTTCCAAGGGACGAATTGATGCTGTATTGGCCGCAAAAAGAGGCCCTACACCATACTAATAAATTATTGTGGTCTAAAACAAGGTGTTTCAGTTTTCATTGTCCAACCCCTGTATATACAATGCTTGCAAAAAAGTATTCGGCCCCCTTGAAACTTTTCAACCTTTCCGCCACATTTTCAGGCTTTAAACATAAATATATGAAATTGTTGTAATTTTTTGTGAAGAATCAACAAAACAAGTTGGACACAATCGTGAAGTGGAATGAAATTTATTGTATATTTTAAAAACTTTTTTTTAGAAATAAAAAAATGAAAAAGTGTGGGCCATGCAAATTAGTTATCGGCCCCCCTTGCGTTTTAAATACTTTGTTTAGCTCCACCTTTTTGCTACAATTACAGGTGCAGTCGCTTGGGGGTATGTCTCTATCAGTTTTTGCACATCGAGGAGAATTAAATTTTTGCCCATTCTTCCTTGCAAAACAGCTCAAGAGAAAAAAGTCAAATCCAAACAAAAAAAAAAAAAAAAAAAAAAAAGACCCCCCCCCCCCCCCCCAACACCCACCCCACCCCCCCCCCCCCCCCCCCCCCACCCCCCCCCCCCCCCCCCCCCCCACACCAGTGAGGTTGGATGGAGAGCGTTTGTGAACAGCAGTTTTCAGCTTTCCACAGATTCTCGATTGGATTCAGGTCTGGACTTTGACTTGGCCATTCTAACACCTGGATACGTTATTTGTGAACCACTCCATTGTAGATTTTGCTTTATGTTTTGGATCACTGTCTTGTTGGAAGATAAATCTCCGTCCCAATCTCAGGTCTTTTGCAGACTCCAACAGGTTTTCTTCCAGAATGGTCCTGTATTTGGCTCCATCCATCTTCCCATCAATTTTAACCATCTTCCCTGTCCCTGCTGAAGAAAAGCAGGCCCAAACCACGATGCTGCCACCACCATGTTTGACAGTGGGGATGGTGCCTTCAGGGTGATGAGCTGTGTTGCTTTTATGCCACGTTTTGCATTGTGGCCAAAAAGTTCGTCTGACCAGAGCACCTTATTCCACACGTTTGGTGCGTCTCCCAGATGGCTTGTGGCAAACTTTAAACGAGACTTTTTATGGATATCTTTGAGAAATGGCTTTCTTCTTGCCACTCTTCCAAAAGGCCAGATTTGTGCAGTGTACGACTGATTGTTGTCCTATGGACAGAGTCTCCCACCTCAGCTGTAGATCTCTGCAGTTCATCCAGAGTGATCATGGGCTTCTTGGCTGTCTTCTCCTTGTTTGAGCTGAAAGTTTAGAGGGACAGCAGGGTCTTGGTAGATTTGCAGTGGTCTGATACTCCTTCCATTGCAATATGATCGCTTGCACAGTGCTCCTTGAGATGTTTAAAGCTTGGGAAGTCGGCTTTAAACTTCTCCATAACAGTATCTCGGACCTGCCTAGTGTGTTCCTTGGTCTTCATGATGCTCTCTGTGCTTTAAACAGAACTCTGAGACTATCACAGAGCATGTGCATTTATACGGAGACTTGATTACACACAGGGGGATTCTATTTATCATCATCAGTCATTTAGGTCAACATTGGATCATTCAGAGATCCTCACTGAACTTCTGGAGTGAGTTTGCTGCACTGAAAGTAAAGGGGCCGAATAATTTTGCACGCCCCACTTTTCAGTTTTTTATTTCTAAAAAAAAGTTTAAAATATCCAATAAATTTCGTTCCACTTCATGATTGTGGCCCAATTGTTTGTTGATTCTTCACAAAAAATTTACAATTCATTATTATGCTTGAAAAGCCTGAATTGGCAAAAGGTGAAAGTTTCAAGGGGGCCGAATACTTTTTGCAAGGCACTATATATATATATATATTATATATATATATATATATATAATAAAAAATGTACACACACACACACACACCACACATACACAGTATAATATGTAGTGGTTCAAAATATGGACCTATATATAGGCACAGGTTTGGACACCATCATATTCAGTGGTTTTTCTTTATTTTAAACTTTTCTGCATTGTAGATTAACACTAAAGTCATCCAAACTGAAAAGCAATACATATGGAATTCTTTATTAAACAAAACCGTGTTAAACAAAACAATAGATTTTAGATTCTTCAAAGTAGGCACCTCTTGCTTAGTTGACAGCTTTGCACATCTTGGCATTTTCTCAGTCAGCTTTATGAGGTAGTCACCTGGAATGGCTTTCAGTTAACAGCTGTGCCTTGTCAAGAGTTAATTTCTTGAATGTCTTGACTTCTTAATGTGTTTGAGACTAACAGTTGTGTTGTGAAGAGGCAGAGTTGGTATACAGTGAACAGCCCTATTAGAGTAATGTTCTAATTCAAATTATGGCAAGAACTACTCAACTAAGTAAAGAGAAATGACAGTCCATTTTTACTTTTAGAAATGAAGGTCAGTCAATCCAAAAAAATTCAAGAACTTTGAAAGTAGCCTCAAGTGCAGTCGCTAAGACCATCAAACGTTATGATGAAACTGCCTCTCATCAGGAGCGCCCCAGGAAACGAAGACCAAGATTTACCTCTTACACAGGGTAAGTTCATCAGTTACCAGCCTCAGAAACCGCAAGTTAACAGCACCCGAGATAAGAGCCCACCTAAATGCTTCCGAGAGTTCAAGCAGAACACACATCTCAACATCAACTGTTCAGAGAAGACTGCATGAATCTGGACTTCATGGTCAAATTGCTGCAAAGAAGAACAACAAGAGGAAGAGAATGGCTTGGGCCAAGGAACAATGGCTAGAAATGGACATTAGACCCGTGGAAATCCGACCAAATTTGAGATTTTTAATTTCAAACACCAATAGAAAAAATAATAATAATAATAATCCAAGACACACTTAACCAGCATGGCTACCACAGAATTCTGCAGCGACATGCCATCCCATCTGGTTTGTGCTTACTGGGACCATCATTTGTTTTTCAACAGGACAATGACCCCAAACACACCCCCAGGCTATGTAAGGGCTATTTAACCAAGAAAGAGGGTGATGGAGATGTTGCGTCAGATGACCTGGCCTCCACAGTCACCTGATCTAAACCCAATTGAGATTGGGGATGAGTTGGACAGCAGAGTGAAGGGAAAGCAGCCAACAAGTGCTCAGCACCTTTGGGAACTCCTTCAAGACTGTTGGAAAACCATTTCAGGTGATTACCTCATGAAGCCGATTGAGAGAATGCCAAGAGTGTCCAAAGCTGTAATCAAAGCAACAGGTGCCTACTTTGAACAATCTAAGATCTAAAACATATTTTGGTTTGTTTAACACTTACGTTTAACTACGTGATTCCTTGTGTTCCTTCACAGTCTGGATGACTTAAAAAAATAAAAAGAGAATGAAAATATGTATCTAAACTTTTGACTGGTACTCATATACATGTATATATAAAAATCTAAGCTGCCCAAGAAGGTTATGTACCTTTTTGAGTCTTGGTCCTCCCCAGGTTCCTTACTCATAACATTTATGGAGTTTCTTTGCCATGGTCACCCTAGGCTTGCTCAATTTGGGCTTGGGTTTAGGTAATAGAAGTCAATAGAAAATTGTAAAGGTGCTTTGAGACAATGCTCCATTGTAAAATGTGATATAGAAAGAAATACTTTGAGTTTCTCCAGTTTATATCTATATAAAGTGGTTCACATTCATTCGTTGAGCTTCACCTGGCTGATCTTTCACGTTGTTCGTAATACTGTCTATCAATGCAGTTTTAGCTTCTGTCAAACAGCAGCGTCAGGTCCATCATAACTCTCTTAACTGATACAGCTTTCCCTTAGGGTCATAACAGTACAGTATTTTCTATAATAATTGTGAATTACCATAAATGCATGTGTAGAGTACTTTAGGCTTCAGATGAATGCTTTCCACGCGTGTTTTCAGTGGTATCTCTGACACATTTACATATCATTTGCACACAGATTTCTTGTGAAGATACCCTTTATTTTTACATTACAGTAGCTTAGAAAGACTGAATAACTATGTCCAGCCAATATCGTTTTCGCTTAGTCCCATTTGCTCCAGAATATAATGCGGTCATTAAATGGCACATACCTGTACTAGAAAACTGAGATTATGAAAAAGACATGCATTGTGGGAAAGACATCTTTGATTCAGTTTTAAAATGACATCATCCTACTGGTCTAATATCAGTAATTGTTCTTTCATTCAGAAAACCCCCCTGAGATGGAAAGCCATGAGGACTACGAGGAAGAGAGTTTTGACTACAGTGAAAGGGAGAACCTGGCAAGCAACAACGCACAAGATATGACTAAACTAACCGATCTGGGCTACTATAACTACGTCAAGGCTGCTGCCCGCTACACACCAGTGTAATCAGCTTTAAAGGACTTAACATTTTCTGTAATCTTAAAGCTTCAGCAAGGACTGATGAATGGCTGCCTAGTCACCTGTGCACTGCGATCTGTTTTGGGTCCGCCGCAAGAGAAAGACGGTTTTACCAACAGAGTGATGGAGGGTGTTGGGTCCAGTTTTAATACGTGCATAATATACTTCGTTAAGGCATTACAACGAGTAACAGCAAGATAAAACTAATGACCTTGTCATACTCCACTTGTTGGACAGCGACATTGAAGTCTGAACAACACCACCTTCAGAGTCCTCAGTCTGTACAGCAGCACTCAAGTGACAACCATGTATTTTACTTGATTGGAAGTATATTCGTCTATAGGTCGGAGGTCACTTGTCCTACATGTTAAGAGTCCATTGTGCATAAGGCCTTAGTTAAATAACCAAAGCCGACAGTGTACAACAACTCATTTCTTGGGTTTCTGTGACATACATTAAGTAATGCATGTAAAACTTAACAAGCAGATTGAACCATGAAGCATCTGACACCAATTGTATTCTGGACTTGCCTGGGGGAAAGCCCATGTCACCTTCTGTTCACAATTCTATTCTGTACAGGACATTTTGAAGTGCAATTTGTTGTGCAATTTTAATAAGATTATTACAAAATAACAGTTTCTAAACTGCTCCATATTGGGAAGCACTGTACTTATTTGCCTGGAATTATGTATAGAATGAAATTAAAGGTGGCAAAGGCTTTCGACAGACCTGGATTACAGTTTGTGTCGAATCGGTTACCTGATTATACCAGGGACACTGGCACCTTAATCGTTGCATATGAAAACTTATTGTAAACTGGGTGTACCAAAATTTAAAGTAACAGGTTTTACATGAACTGTATTTATTTTATTTTTTTTTTATACCTGAATGATCACGCTCGTAAATTATAGTTCGTCAACCTACCAAAACAAACTTACAATGATAATCATGGTCAATGTGGATCTTAGTAATACTAGACACTGCATCAGTCCGTTCATCATTTTCATGCACAGCTAGGGGGTTTTATGATCAGACAGAAGTAAAGCAGCCACAGACCATGATTACATGAATAATATTCCTTGTACATACAATAATTTTGCACTAAAATGGTAGACAATTCAGTGTGAATAATTTCATGTCAGTTATAGACCTGGAACGTTAATCAATAAAAATGAACATGAAGATCAGGCATGCAAATGCATCGTAAGCAAGTTTAATAAGGCCAGGTAAATGGAAGTTGTGTGATCATAAATGCCTACATGCTATATAACTGTTAACTCCAATTAAAAGCAGTTCTAACCTCGTAATTAAATACCCTGCAAACTACAGTCTAACCTCGTTATCTTGTAGGACTGCAATTAAAAGCAGTCCTACAAATCAGCAATCTCCCAAGATCATCTGTTTCAAAATGGTCACAGCTGATGATCTGCAAGTCCAGCTTTTCATTGTCTTAGATGACTCTGAGGCGATAAGTAGGCTATAAACAGGCTATAAGCAGCAACCTCGAACCAGAGAACATTTCATGTGTTTCATGTATGTGTACGAAGGGGAATTGAGCGTGCCAGTTTAAAAAAATATGTAAATAAGTGCACGACCACTTGATTCCACATACACTCACTCACTTTCCATTCCTGCGTAATTCAGTTCGGGCCTAACCGGCCATACTGGGTACAAGTCCCACGCAGGGCAATCACTCATTCAGTAACACTTAGATACCAGTTTACCCAACACATAGGAATTTTTAGAATGTGGGAGTACCCGAAGAAAATCCTCACAGGCACAGGGAGAACATGCAAACCTCACACACACAGCAGCCAGGCCATAACTCAAACTACGTTCTCCGGAGCTGTGAGGTGACAGCGTTAAACCACTGTGTGGCCTGAGTCCACATGCAAAAAGTGATTTTTATCAAGTTTTCATAAATCAGATTCGACTTGTAATAAAAACCACTGACAAAATCCAAACACTCAATCACTTTCCATACCTGAATTCAATCCGAATGCAGGGCTGTGGGGTGCCAGGGCCTAACCAGCAGCACATCACATCGATCAGTCAATTTCTCACTCATTCACGCACTTGAGATGCCATCTGACCTAAAGCACATCTTAAGAATCGAAGTAAGTTGGAGTATTTGGAGAATACCCAAGCAGACACAGAGTGCACATGCAGCTCCACAGACAGCTCCACAGGCAGCAGCCAGGCCTGGACTCAATCTCAGGTCTCTGGAGGATTGAGGCAATGGTGCAAGCCAGTGCATCACCATGCCACCCAAGACCTGAACATCTGGCCCCAATTCCTATGCATATTGGTGGTACTGAATTTGATAACAACAACAAAAGACTGTAGAAAACAACAAATCTGTATTCAGTGTATCCTTTTCATGGCTAGTTTTACATATGTAATCCCTGTACAACCTGCCAGACGACCCCACTCTCTTAACACAATAACAACCATCAGTGCAGAAAGGTCAAGCACTGGTTTACATTGTAGCCTCAAGGTTTGTGCCTTCAAAACAAGCAGGTTGCAAATTTAAGTTTTATATTCAATGGTTTTGTGGGATATTGATGTGAATGTGGAGAAAGTTGTGTAAATGTGTTCTCAATAGAAATTATATTAATAAATTAATCTTACTGTCAAGTCGTTTTTTTATTAATTATACTAATAATAATTAAAAAAAGAGTTTTAAAAAGTATTTTATTAGAGGTTTCCTGAAATTGCCCTTCTTTGTGTACATTATGTAACAATTACACTTGCAAAAATAAAACCTTGCAGTTGTGAAATGGTAAAATCTACAATACAGCCAACAGCACTGCTATAGACAAAACTTCTAGCTTTTTATGTAACCTTTCAGGGTCAGTGATTGAGGTTTTCATGTCCTTAAGTTAAAATCGGGTACAAACGGACAAGATGCTTGTCACAGTCCTCCTTTATTTACCCAGGGCCTTGTCCAGGTTGGTCTTGATGGCATCCAGAAAGTCTGTTGTATTGACATAGTGTTCGTTGAGCTTTACACTGCACAAAATAAAATAAAATAACATCACAATCAGGGAAAAAAAGTAATTAAATAACCTACAGTCTAACCTCGTTATCTTGCCCCAGTTATCTCACCAACCTCATCTCGCGCCACCTGCGATGGCAGAACAGATTTCTTTCTTTAGCTCGAAAAGCTGCCAACCTCGGCTCCTGCCCTCACTATTCTTGAAATGCGACAAATGTCTTGCCAGCAATTAAATTCTACCCCATTAAGCCGCTGAGTTTTCAGAACGGTCGGTACCTACCGACAGGGTCGCCTTCCCTGCTCTCTCCTGAGCTGGGAGCTTACTATGTTGGTGGGTCTTGACCCTGCTCGTTCTGCTGATGCCTTGTTGCTAATAGTTATTGCTCTGTTGATTTGTTAATCTCATCGTCAGTCTTTTAGTTTTGCTAAAGAATACGACAAAAGATTGACACACTGATGCTCCATTTTGAACACTCAAAACTCGCAACACCAGAAGTGGTACAGCCCGTCTTATTCATCACAGACTGGACTTCATGCACTTCACGTCACAAACAGTCCATCACTGACTATTTCTCAAATTTGCATAAATTAATAGAAACTGTACATGTCTATGAAACTGTAAATGTGATTTTTAAACATTACGTCAACATCAGGTATGAATGTCACTGCCTTTGTCTAATTTTTCGTAACCCCATCAAGTCGCCAAACCTACCCCTTTCCACAAATATGCATGCAACAGATGTAGGCAAGATAATGAGTTTAGACTGTACTTTCAACCCACTGTAAGCATAAGCATTTACAAAAATCAAAATTAATAGCACTAAAAAATAAACCTCAGAACATTCCCTTTCATTGTTTACTGCAATAAGACATCTAAAATAGTGACCCAATTGTGTAGGTACAACAATGGGAAAATATATTTGTGAAACGTCGGTAAGTGTAAAAAATATTTAACGTACACCAAAACGTGGACAATGTTACAATAAACCTAATCTTTTTCCTGTGTGTGTACAAACTGTAGAAATTTAAAATTACTTGGAAAGCCCATGAATGCAGCCAGCCAGGTCCTTGGTCATGATCCCCTTCTCCACGGTGTCAACGCAAACTTGCTCCAGCGTCTGGGAGAACCTGAGAAATGTACAGCCTTTTTAGATAAAAAAGTACTTCATACACATCACACTGACGTGGTAACTCTTTAAAGATTGAACTGCTTATAGAAGGCAGGCAAACCAAAAGGAATTTAAAAACAAAAAACCTCATTTACATAAGCATTCACATCCTTTATTCAGTATCAGCTTGCCAGACAAAGTGCGAACCAAACACTTAAGAGCATCAGCTTCTATTTTGCATTTCTCTCAAATTTAATACAATACTTTGCATGTCAAATTACACAATCAGCATTAAAATTTGACTGAAAAGCTAAATCTCAAAGACTTGCATGAATTTTAGCATTTACTAGGAAACATTTTTGACCTTTGCACAAAATTTACTTGGAGTAATATACTTTAATAGTCAGACAACAAATTCCACACAGTTTGACCAACCATTCAAGAGAAAGTGGGTCATGCAGCAAGACAACGACCTTAAGCACACAAATCGTTAAACCAAAGAATGGTTCAAGAAGAATAAAGTTCATGTTTGGGAATTACAAAAAGCAAATGAAGGAGGCATGTTTGAGCCTGAAAAATATCAAAGATTTAAGCTACATAATTTCCAAACAGGAAAACTTAAGGACACAGGAGGACAAGCAGCTTTGCAGTCACCATATTTACAAGCTTGCATGACTGAACAAGTGCTAATTCACTTGCTACAGGTACAGTAACCACAAAGCCACTTGCCCCATGTCTTTCAGTTACCAGTTAAATTTCGCATTGATTACAAAATACTTCTTATAACTTATAAAGCTCTACATGGCCTGGCCCCACATTATCTGAGTGAACTCAGAGTCTTAAAATCCAACTCGTCTACTTTGTTCGCAGGGTGCAGGACGTCTTTTAGTTCCTAGAATTAAAAAAAAAAAAGTCACAGCAGGGGGAAAGGCTCTCATACATGGCCCCCCAACTATGCAATAAACTTCCCACTTTAGTTCAAGACTCAGACACTCTCCAAATTTTGAAGCCTAGGCTAAAGACATACTTATTTACGCAAAGTTATGACTAGATTTCGACCAGGATGCATGGCTTGAGTCACTGGGGCCGGACTCTGGAGTCATGTCTAGCCTGCCTGCCGTGTCCGTTAGTCGGGAGTGTCGGGTGGGCGGTCTGGCTGAACTGGGCTTCGGTCCTCTTGATCTTAAGTTGTGCATCCTTGCCTTAGACTAATCGCAGAGCTGGGGGTTCATAGTCAAAGAGTCCTATGGTGATCAGAGACGTTGGGATGCTGTCTTCTGCCTCCCGTGGGGTTGCCGATGTCTCATGTGATCCCTCTTGGCTGTGTTACCTTCCGGTTCTCCTCTTTCTAGCTATGCTGCTATAGCTAATGCTGCCGGGGTCTCATGCTACACTTGGCATCAGTGATTGTTAATAGACTCTGTGCTCTTAATCAATAACTAATTACATTTTCTGTTTCCTCTCCGAGCTGTGTTCTGGTACCAGTTCCTGTCCCACACATGATGTTCATCCGCTTCAGCTTCACTCAAGCCGTTTCCGTCATCAGCTCCAGCCCCACCATACCCAGGCCACCAGAGGGTAGTAACTCTCCCTCTCCTCCGGTTATCTGGGAACGAAGTGCCACCAACAACTTTCCTGCTTAGACTTAGATCCTGGAGTGACTCTGTATCGGATTATTAATGCCGATGTGCATATTTTACATTTTATTTGAACTACGACTCCATGACTTATTAGTTTAGATAGTTTCATTTTTAGATTTATCATCTACGCCACCCAAGGAGGTTGGGTCCCTTTTTGAGTCTTAGTCCTCCCAAGGTTTCTTTTCATAACACTTAGGGAGTTTTCCCTTGCCACTGTCGCCCTAGGCTTGCTCAATTTGGGATTGTACGTAGATATTAGGAGATAATGTAAACTTGTAAAGTTGTTTTGAGACAATGCTCCATTGTAAAAAGGGCTATATAAATAAATCTGACTTGACTTCAGGTCTCCTGGTTGGGAACATTTTGGTTTTCTTACAACACTGATGAGCAAATAAAATTAGATAAGACATTGTGCGGGTGATATGACCTCAAATCAACAAAATTAATTGAACATTTTACCTCGATGATGACTAATGAACGATTATTTTGATTTTGGGATGTTCTTGGTTTGCCCTCAAGAGTACAATGACAAGGTCTTTACTTCAAATAAGTTCAATATTTATATGACACAAAAATATGGATTTTTTTTCTATTGAAAGAGCGCACAGTTTTGATTTTAAAATCACAGGATACAAACGTGTACCAGTGAACTATTTATCTACTGCACATTCTGACCAACTAAAATCATAGCACACATCACTTTAAATAAAAATGGCATACGAAAAAAGGTCACATGCTAGTTTTAATGTAAAAAGCAAGTTCGCTTTTTAAATGAAAGTAGAAAATAAGTGACTTCCATTTATGGCAAACAAGACATTGAAATAATGTCATCAGAAAAGTAGAAAATAACTAAACGAATATTTTACATATGGCCATGTACAATTTTAACAATGCATTTAAACCCACTGAGCTCCACTGTAGCTATGGGAACCATATCCTTTGAATTACAGTAGGAAATGGCACCTGTTATTTCTGTACATCTTTATGAATGCTTTTCATATTGTGCAGTGGGGGAAAGTATTAACAGGGAGAAGAAAAAATAACAACAACAAAAAACACACCAACAAAAAAACAACAACAACAGAATTAAAATAAAATTGAAATAACCAACATGGGCTAAAGGTTCTAAATGTCTGTTTTCGATCAATTGCTCAGCCCTACCTTCAGGTCTCCAGTTCGGGAACATTTTGGTTTTCATCACTGAACTTCACTGAAGTGCTAACTGAGTTGCCAAGTTACAGTTCCATTATAGAAGAGAGGAAACTGCATTTTAATTTTAGTTCCACACCCACACATGGAGGAGAAACAGTATCTTGTCAAGCAACTCTTTCTTTGCTAATGCTTCAGTTGATTGGCCATCCAAGCATAGTGTTAGGCACATACCGTGCCTTCTTAAAGCTCGACTATTCAACTCCGATCACAACACACACTGAACTGAACGTCCTGTACATAAAGGTGACAGATTACACAAATTTAAAGTTCAAGTTACACTTCACTGGGGTCTTAAATGTCTGTGACATGCATTGGCCAAAATACCATAAGGACTGGGCAACAAAGCACCTGTCACCCTGTCTATCCAGCACTTTTTGAAGGATTAGTTTTGTGCACCCGTTCCTTTAAATAATAATAGAAACTTAGCTTCAGCATAATACTAGATTATTCAATACAACTAGTTCAAGCCATAGGTGGAGTATGGGACAGTACCAGACCTAAATGGGCCACAAAGAAAGGACTGGATTATCACTTATTTTTGGTTTGGGGCACTCAAGATACCCAAATATATATGCAGTATTATACCATCTCAGAGTGATTTTGAAAGCACCCTGGAAAACTCTTTGCTTTACCACATACAGACCACATGTAGAATAATTCTAATAGGCACAGGTAGTTTTATTCTGAAGTAATTAAAAATAAAAAATAAAATAAAAAAAAAAGCACAAACTGTACAAACAGGGGCCAATTTGATTTGTGTGTAATCTGGAAAGTGACAGTGTGATTGAGCAAGCTCCTAATGGTTACTCTAAGGGGTTGATCACTTATCCAAAACAGGCATTTTTCTAATTAAGTTGTAGTAATTGATTAGATCGTGCAATCTAATTTGTACATTATTTTCACACCGATGTTGAGGGTTATAATGCATTACTCCAGCTGGAAACAGTTTGTTTAGTTAATCTTATTTAAGTGTTTGACAGTAACAATTGTCCGAATGCCCGGGGCTAGAAAAACGTGATGTCAGCACAAAAAATAGCTTGCCTGATTGGGCAAGTTCATCTGGGGGTGCACAGTGTGTTAACAGAACAATGTAACTGAGGCTTGAATATGTCACCCAACATCTTTATTTACTTAAAAAAATAAAAAGGGGGTCTCATCCATTCAGGAGTCCAGCCAAAACCAGTCAAACTGGCATATCACATAGACCTTTCACCGATTAACCACGAGATACACTTTCAAATTAAAAATAGACTGAAACTTGGTAGCCAGTGCTGTACCAATAAGGCTTGCAGAAGACAAACTAATACATTTCATACAACAGTTAGCTCTGACCTTATAAACCAATTGGTTGAAATTACAATCAGTCTGATCGGCTCTCAGTGATGATTTGTGCTAATGATGCTTTTGATGCTTTTTCCACACCAAAACAGTACGACAAGCTTACTTACACAAAACATAAGCTGTTGTGTACAAATAACAAATAATGGAATGACCATAATTCTATTCTATCATTTAATTCTTAATGCATTTGAATTTTAGATTTAGTCCTTTTATCCTTTATTTGCTTAATTGCACTTTGTATTTCAAACTGAAGTTACTTGGTTTGACTGTTTTGGTCTTAAGACCATAAACTGCCTTATGGAATTACTCCTAGCATAAAGTTTAGTGTGGTTCTTGTTTTATTTATGGCAAAGTCACAGCTGGGACTTCATTCCTATGGTGTCAAGGAAGCTCCATTTTTGACATTTAGTATGTCCTCCAGGATGTTTAGTTTACTTCTAACCTCTTTGTATTTTCTGCATTCTGAAATTACATGCGTCACTGCATTTTCAGTAAAACACCAGTCAATATGGTGGGGGATCAGCCTTTAAGAGGTGCTGGTGGGTCGGTTTAGAACGACCTATTCAACATCTTGTCAAAGTTGACCAATTCTATTATGAAAATCGGTACATTAGTGTTTGATGGAGTTTATCTTCTGCAGTTTATTATTTTTATGACTTTCCCCACTCGCGCTGCCACAGGCTTTTAATATATGATTGTATTGTTGGTTTGATGTCAACAGCTGGTAGCTTCATGACCACTAGTTGTATAGCCATGGTGCTGCATGCTGCCCTGTCGGTTTTTCCATTCAATGGCATGCCATGTTACTTGGCAGTGTTGTATAATCCATATGCCTTTTGGAGAACCCAGTGTTAGAGCAGGGTGGGGAATTGTTACCGTTTCATAGCAACAACTCGTTTACTTTTTGGCAGAAGGTATTGTCAAGATTAAGGCATATTCAGTATGAAAGCCAGGGCTTAAATTTATTTTTGATTTACACATTAAAAAAAAAATGGTTGTATAAAAGCAATAGAACATGAGATCATGTGTAATTGTGAATAAAATCATGGCTGAGATCATCTACGACATGCCTTTGGCACTCATGTTCTAGTGCTTAAGTATACTGTAAGAATGTATGCTTATTTAAACCCTAACTAACCTTCACTAAATATATTAGCTTGTATGCGTATTACATGTGAACAACACTTTAAACTACACACATGTTCAACACAGTAGAAATTTGTTATGGACAGTGAACTTTCCGGTTGCTTGACCAACAGGGCAAGTTGGAAAAAAGTTAACGTTGAATGCTGTTTAAATTGAGGGTGTACTATGACAAAAGGTCTTGATTTATAATGATTTTTTTTTTATGGCAGGCAGTGCACAGTCCAGCTGTAAAAGATGTAATGTGAATATTCTGTGAACAAAATGAACAATAATTTTACCTGATAAGGTCTGGGTTTCCATCAAGCTTGCCTCTGTGCTCCAAACCTCTGGTCCAGGCAAAGATGCTGGCAATGGGATTAGTGCTGGTCGGCCTTCCCTGAGAACAAAACCGGTCATAACTAGTAAAAAACATGTTGGAGGAAAGACAGACAGTTTAAAAAAATTAATAAATAAAAAAATAAAAAGTGGATATCACCCTCACGCACGCACCTGATTCAGGTTCACAATAGCTCAGAATATCTGCTATTTTTAATCGCAATTTTCTTTATTTTTAACATCTACAGTACTGTATCCTTAGTGCAAATAAGTCTCCATGAATCCAAAAGGTTAGTTTATAAGAGCCAACCAAAAGCAAAACAGGAATTGAATGCTCCAGAACACAGGCTGCAGTTAGCTTAGCAGCTATTCTAGTGCCCTGACTTCACCAAGAGCAAGTATTCTGCTTTCACTTGTTCACTCTGAATCCATTACACACTAAATTAGGTGAGATTTTAACACTATTATAAAATAAGCTTTGTATTAATGATTTGGCCAACTGTTGGTTAATGTAAGTGTTTTCAACATTAACGTACTTATGAGACTGAAACTCATCTCCACTATGATGCACCAAACACTCAAACTCCTGAGTTCATGATACCTTTAACTTATGATGGATTTGTCAGAACATATCCCCTTCGTAAATCAGGGAGTCCAATACAACTCCATATAATGCTTTACACAGTGTGAATTTTCTGGGGATCTGGAACAGATTCATTCCATTTACATCATTCCTTATGGGAAAAATTTGCTCGGTTCTCAACAAGCCTTCTGGAACAAATTAATGACAAGAACCGAGGTACCACTGTATCAAAATATAATAATAATAATTTTACCGTTACATGCTTTTTTACACATTTCCTGTTGTGGTGGTGATGCACTCTGGGAGACAACTTTGTGCTACTCTTTTGAACATGCTGTCTGCTTTATACAAATGGGCAAATTGAGAAAGAAGAAGAAGAAGAAGAAGAAAAAAAAAAAAGAATACAAGGATAAATAAAGATCACTAACCTTTTGATGCTCACGGTAGTGCCTGGTGACTGTTCCATGGGCAGCCTCAGCCTCAATGGTCTTTCCATCAGGACACACTAGGACAGAGGTCATCAGTCCAAGAGAACCAAAACCTACAATGAACAAGCAATGAACACGATTACCAGTGGTTCAGCAACATAGTATGCTGTGATAAGTCTTTGCAATTTCAATTTTTCAGCAAAGTTACTTCCAGAGCAATTCCAGAGTCTTTATTATTAACGCCACAACATTCCAGGTCAATAAACAAGGTCCACAGTCAGATGTTCAAAACATTTTGAACACAATATGAGAGAAGAAACATCTTTCAATTGAAAAGTGGATTTCAGATGCAACTACAAATATGCATAGAACAAATTCATTGTTTTTATTGCACACCATCATTTTAATGATCCTGTAAAGTTTTAAAACGTATTAAAACTCATTTTAAGACCATTACACACTTGCAATCTCACTTATTTGATAAATCTCACTGCACTAATTCTAGCACCTATTCAGCTAATACGTTTACATTTGTTCTTATCTTACATGGCACAAGCCATGCAATAAAGAGTTGCAAATAAGGGTTAAAGGCCTTGCTTGAGGGCCAAACAGTGGCAGCTTATTAGTGCTGGGACTTGATTAGTTTTATCTGCTTTAGCTACTGTTTGGTTGCATTGACAACCAGCAGGTTCACTGGCACAGATTTAGCACGTCTTGTGATGCATGTCACATTTTTGAATATTGATTCAGCACATACAACCCTAAATAGATTTACATTTATGACATTTAGCACACACTTACTCAGAGTGACTTACAACTAATACATTTTACAATCCAAGCAGTTGTGGATTAAGGCCCTTACTCAAGGACTTGATGTTGTCAGCTTGGCAGAGGCAGGATTTGAACCCTGGACATTCTGATACACAATCCATGACCTAACCGCTAAGCCACTACGCCCCCATATACAAAAAAAAAGAAATAGTACTTTTAAACATTTTAAAAGTACACATTACTTGGACTTGCCTTGAGCCAAGATGTCTGACTGCACATCTCCATCATAGTTCTTGCAAGCCCAAACAAAAGCTCCAGAAGACTTCAGCACTTGAGCAACCATGTCATCAATGAGTCTGTGCTCATACCAGATCTTCAGTTTGTCAAACTCAGGCTTATAGTTCCTGTTAAAGACCATTCCAAAGACAGTTCAGTACTTAATCTCATGTTTCACAAATCTTTTTTTTACAGAAATACACACAATTCCTACACAAAAGGTTCAGTAAGAGACACCAAAAGACCGAATTAAACTTAATCCAAATAAACCAGACAGCTCTTTAAAAGTCCCAGAGTGTACATGCATCACTGTAGCAGAGCTCACTTTTCAAAGATGTCCTCGAAAATGTCCTTGAAGCGCCCATCGTAGGCTTTCAAAATGGTGTTCTTTGTGCTCATGTATAGAGGCCATTTCTTCTGGATAGCATACTGGAAGCAGCTATGAGCAAAACCTGTGATGGACTAGTGGGAAAAAAAAAAAACCCCATTTCAAAATGAAGCTGTATGCGAAATGATCTTCAATTGTATCTTTTAAAATACTTAGTTCAGAGGTAAACACACAACATTGATAATACAATTAAAAACTGTAGTCATGACTAAAGAGAACATTCATAACAGCACTGAATCAAAAAAACTAGAGAACAAAAAGAAAAAAAAATAAATAAATAAAAAATCATATCAGTGTGTAATCCTGGTAGACAAAGCACACACGCACAAACAAAGCAGCACACACATGGCTTTAAAGCAAACAGCCATCATCTCACCTTTATGAGAGTTTTCCAAATTTAATTTTAAACTAATAAAATATTTTTGCTCATGAACCAATACTCAACAACCCTTAATGACAAAGTAAATACACTTTTTGCAAAAACACCTTTTTGGGTTACAGTAATTGGTGTTTCTGAAAAGCCCTTACTGTGTGAGTGTTGGTGCCCTGCCTTGGGTTGTTCCTGCCTTGTGCCCTGTGTTGCTGGCTAGGCACCAGCTCTTCCGTGACCCTGACCAGGACTAAGCTTATAATAAAATGAATGAATAATGAATTCTCTCATTTATAGAAGTATTCACACCCGCTGTTGTTGAACCTGAAATTGAGGTCAGATGCATTATTTGCTATAATTATTGTTCAAAGTCTTTAAAACTCCACCTGTAACAAAACTGACTATACCCAGTTTTGAAAGGCACA
>JAJAGP010000946.1:0-207967 GCA_025084515.1 Ancistrus triradiatus | reverse complement strand
ATTGGTTGGCTGCAAAACTAGAAATCAGATTATTGCCCGAGTCATGTAAACCCAGAGGTTTCCCCATTTTCTGTTTACCCAAGTGCATGTAAACTCGAACAGATTACTGAAACTGATTTCTGATTCTGCAGTTATCTGACTAAAGTTCATGTACACACTCTGAGCAGCCTGTTGTCAGAGGACTTGACGGTATGAGGGGGAGTATAGGGTTGGACAACCTCCCCAAGGTATGTCGTGAAGGGCTTTAAATCTAACAGCAATATTTTATACTGAATAACACAGAGCTACTGGTAGCCAGTTCAGGTAAATATGGGGGAGATGGGAACAATTTTATTCTAGAGTTTAAGTGTGTTAATAGTTTAATCAAGGAGACCTATAAAAAGTGATTTACAACAATCAGAGAAAATGAAAGCATGAACCAGTCTCGGCATCAGTAGTAGTGAATAGTGGCTGAAGATAGGCAATGTTACTGAGATGAAACAAGCAGACTGGGTTAATAACTTGTGAGCCTCAAAGGTAAGCAAAGCCATGAAATCAAACAGTACTCCAATGTTTTTATGCAGTTATTAAAGACCTCACTGAAAGAGTGTCAAGAGTGATGTTGGACATTTTAATGATGAGCTTCTTAGATCCTGCTAATAGTAGCTCAGTTTCAGCTGTATTTAATTTTAGGAAGTTTATTTATCCAAAGTATCTGAATCAAAGTCCTTAAAGTCCTGAATGCAGTCTGCCAGAGAGTGGGGTGAAAAGTTAAGAGTACAATTTGCACTCACATATCTGTGACATAACAATGGAAACCAAGATGGCTCCAGATAATATGGCCTAGGGGTAGCATTTAAATAGTGAACAGAAGGGGACCAAGGTCAGATGATTGAGGAAGCCATTGGGAAACAAATCCAAGTTCATCAGTAGTAACAAATCTGCGTGCCTCTAACAAAGCTTAGCCTTTGCCTGCAATACCAAAAGAGGAAGAGATGGGAAAGGCTCATAAATTGTGGTCTAGGTGAAATGCTTGCAACTGAATCGCTATCAACTTTTCCAACATTTTAGAGAAGAAAGAGATGTGGGAGATTGGCCTGCAAGGTATGTTGAATCAATGCATGGTTTCTTGAGAAAAGCATTATTTAAGGGGCAGTGTGGACAGAGTCACACAACAAACATGCATTTAGTGTGAAATACGAGCAGAAAGATGCACACAAGCCTTTAAAAGTATGGTAGGGTCAAGCTGACAATAGGAAGTAGCAGCCTTAATTATTGCTGAAATAATTCAGAGCTACTGGGGGTGATTAATGAAAGGAGTTGGAAGAGTTTGTTTATTATCCTAAAAGGTGTTATAGGACTTTAAGACTAGCAGGATAGTAAAAGGAGTGAGACACATTAGGGGCATCCCTTTTCTTACAGAGCTGTTTTCTTATAGACATTCAAGACATTTACAAGTTGCTCTCATTCTTTTGCAGTTCTCATTTTGGAAGGGAACAGGAGGCAATGGTGATTTTGATTTTCAGCAGGGTATGACCATTAAAAGCACTGGAGATAAACTGTATTACACCAGGAAACCAATGTATCATGGCAGGAAAGCTCATAAATCAGAGATGAGTTTGAAGACAAACAGAAAATGGGTGAGGATCAACAGAAATGTTTATTTAGCAATTTAGGAGCAAAGGTACTGACATCCAGCAAGTTTGTGATCTGTGATGCCAACAGAATCAGTTACAGAATCCGAGGTATCATCAAAGCCAGTGAAACATGGCAAATCCAAAGAAAGATCAAACAAGTGGTTGAGAAAAATCAATATTTCGACCAAGAAGGAAATCATAAAACACACAAAAACTCAGTAGTGAGTAAGCAGCCAGTATCGACACGCATGTTGAAGTCAGAGTAAGATCATGGCAGAGAAAAGGGCTAGGTGAGAGTGAGCAGTTCATGAAGCCTTCAGCCATAAGTAGTGCCACATGATGAGAAGTTTGCGAGTACCGAAGCCACCAGATATGTAGCTAGGATGTAGCAGATAAATATGCCACAATGCATGAAACATACGTGGAAGATGACATTGATCCAGATGCCGAACTTTGTGAGCTGTTATCCTCATCTGATAACAGAACCAGAATTATGACCTGGTCAGGAACTACTTGGTAGAATATTGAAAGGATGGGGATTGCAGGCAACTACTGTTTCTGCACTGACAATGATGGATTGTTTACGCAGGTTGACAACCTCTTTCTACACTAAAATTGATGGATTGTTCACAACTTTGGCTCAAGTGCATGACATCAGAAAATGTCTTTAGGGAGTGTCAAAGTTGTCTGAAAGCTGTCCTGTTACACAATGGCAATATCCACCTTTCAGTACACATGAAAGAAACCTACAATAGCAGGGAACTGTTGCTGAAACAGTCACAACTGGACAATCTGTGGTAATCCAAGGGCACACTCACACTAGACGATCTGTTCTGCGCCCGGGTGCGACAGACCCACAAAGCACAGTTCAATTGAGCACTCCGTATGCCGGGTTGGGGTACGCTGAACCATGCCCGAGCCCACTTGAAGAGGTTTGGGGGTACGCTGAACCATGCCCGAGCCCACTTGAAGATGTTGCCTCGGGCACAGCGTGCAAGTAGTGTGTGTCACAAATCACGCCTGAGCATGTCAGCTGGCTCCATGAAATCTTATATGTGCAGGCACGAGAAGCCAAAAAACCAGAAGCGTCACATAATCAGTACATATATTATAAGGCTTATGAGAGGGTTGTGTGTCAGCACACCCAAATGAAACCAAAAAACACACAAAGTAGGTATGACCATGAGTATGCTGCGCTGTGCAAGCCCGCTTAAAGTATTGTGATGACTAACGCGTGCCCGGGCCCGTTTTTGAAGTCAGCGCAAGCACAGACCAGTGGGGGAGTGAGCATGGGGGCAATCGTGCTCAGTCACAATTCAAGGCAACCATGATCAGTATGCCCTGATCATGCCCTTGAAGTATTGCCATTACTACTAGTAATGCAGCTCGGATTTAAAAATTACCTCTGCTTCCTTTGTCAAAGGGAAAGCCATGCATAAGAGTTACATTTCTTACATTTCTGGCTCGTCTGTAAGCATTTCCTTCTAGTGCACAAAGCATAAACCACAAGTCAACCCAACAAGGATATTTCTGCAGCCTCTTCATATAAAACTTTGATCGCTAAATAATTTTGTGAAAGCAGTGAACAAAAGTGATGCATCATGCTCTTTGACACCGATGTTGCCAAGAACATCTCGCACCAAGACTAAAGAAGTCGGTCCTGTTGGTCCACAAATCAGACAAGTAATTAATTACAGGAAATTCAAAGACCTGTTAGTGGGGGGAAATAGAAATAGAACGGAAGGCATTTAAGAATATTGTGGAGAATTTCTTGGCACCTACAGAGGACCAAACTATGTAGAGCTGATTGAGAACATGCTTAAAGCACACAAAGCATGAAGTGCAATATGTCACTGAAAAATCACTTTCTACATTCACACTTGGATCTCTTCCCTGCTGATCCTAGTATACTCAGTGACGATCTTTGACCCTGGAAAAGCTGTATCAGGGCAATTTGAATCACTGCTCGACAAATATTGTTGGACACTGACATGAGGCAAACAATCAGCTGAAAAACATTAGAACTTCAGTGGAAACAATCAGCATCATTACAATTAATGATAATGCGATTGAATATTAAAATACATGTGCTGAATGCGTCTTTCTCCAAATTCCAGCAAGACAGCAAATCTAAAACTGATTGAGTTGAGCTTGACACAGTCTTACCATAATCTCTTTTTTTTAACAGAAGCAAAATTGTTGGAAAAAAAAATTGTCATCCTAATTCATTGGCATTGGCATTTTATTCTGAGCACACATGAGAAAACAGTAGTAAGGGCATAATATTCTCAGTTGTCCACCATTAAACATAAAAGCTATATTAATTAAAAAAAGAAGCTAAAAATTTGAGACTTACCTCATCTGTGTTGTACATGCCCATTCCACAGCCACCGCCAGGAAAATCGAACACTTCCCACTCCTGGCCTTTGCTCCCATCAGCTGGAGTAAAGCTGATTTTAAATTTGCCTGGTGTGTTTATAACAAAGTCTGTGGCTCTGTACTATAACAGAATATTTACAAATAAGTGTAAAAAAAGACAGGCATGTTAATTTACATAGAAAAGGAAAAACATATGTATATAGACCTGGTCACCAAAGGCATGTCTGCCAATTGTGATGGGCTTTGTCCAACCAGGAACAAGCCTGGGAATGTTTTTGCAGATGATCGGCTCACGGAAGACAGTTCCACCCAGGATGTTTCTGATCGTTCCATTGGGGCTTTTCCACATTTTTTTCAAGCTGAATTCTAAGAGGAGGAGATGTTCTGACATAAGTATGCATTACTATTCTTATCAAGACCAAAGCCTAAGCCATAAGAATGCACAGGCTCTCATAATTGTTGCCTCGGGCTGGGTGAGATAATGATGTAATAACCTATCAGTAATGTCAAACATATCAGCTACAAGCCTTGATAATTTTCCTTCTCAAGATAAGCAAGAAGGGAAACAGAAAAGAAGAAAAACAGAAAACTACACAAGAGGCAACACTGAACTGCAGATCCAGACACTGGAATTATTCAGCATACTTTAAAGCACAAAGAGCCACCATAACACCTGCAGACTACCTTTACCTTTGCCAGCTACATCCTTGCTACACCAAACAAAAAAACAAAAACAGGAAAAACAATACACAAAAAATATAGGCCTTGTGAGCATTTGAAAGAATGACAAACTGAAACAAAACACCAATGACAAATCGCCTATATGGTTTAGGGGATTGACGCAATTTGACTTGAATTCATATCAAAAGATCTTAATTATATCACCCGGCACTACTGTACACAATTGTAACAACTTCAAAAATCAGTGGATGAAGTCACCTTCAACTCTGGCTTCATCCGGAGTGATGGTGGCACATTTGACAGCAACGTTGTACTTCTTGGTAGCTACAGCAGAGTCAATGGTGACCTGGTCATCAGTCTGGTCACGATAGGGTAGACCAAGATCGAAGTATTTTAGCTCCACATCAACATTGTTCAAGATGAGCTGGGAAGAAACAGTACATGTGAAAATGAGGAAAACACAAGCAAGTACATGTACAGTGGGGCAGAAAAAGTATTTAGTCAGCCACTGATTGTGCAAGTTCTACTTGCACAATAGAGCGGTCTGTAATTTTCATCATAAGTAGACTATGAGAGACAAAATTAGAAAAAAAATATAAAGGAAACCACATTGTAGCATTTTTAAAGAATTTCATTTGTAAATTATGGTGGAAAATAAGTATTTGGTCAATAACAAAAATTCAACTCAATACTTTGTAACAATCTTTGTTGGCAATGACAGGCCAAACATTTCCTGTAAGTCTTCACCAGGTTTGCACACAGTGTAGCTGTTTTTTTGGCCCATTCCTCCATACAGATCTCCTCTAGAGTAGTGATGTTTTGGGGCTGTTGCTGGACAACACAGATTTTCAACTCCCTCCACAAATTTTCTATAGGGTTGAGGTCTGGAGACTGGCTAGGCTTTTTACAGAGCCACTCCTTCGTTGCCCGAGCGGTGTGTTTGGGATCATTGTCATGCTGGAAGACGCAGCCACGTTCCATCTTCAATGCTCTCACTGATGGAAGGAAGTTTTGGCTTAAAATCTCACGATACATGGCTCCGTTCATTCTTCCCTTAACATGAAGCAGTCGTCCTGTCCCCTTTGTAGAAAAACAGCCCCAAAGCATGATGTTTCCATCTCCATGCTTCACAGTAGGTATGGTGTTCTTGGGATGCAACTCAGCATTCTTCTTCCTCCAAACATGATATTCTCCCAGTCCTCTTCTCAATCATTCATATGCTCTTTGGCAATCTTCAGACGGGAATGGAAATGTACTGGCTTACGCGGGGGAACACGCCTGGCACATTCGTCAGGTCCCTCACTCATCAGTAGGAGAACTTGCACAATCAGTGCCTGACTAAATACTTTTTTGCCCCACTGTATACTTGTGCAAGAGCCTATACCATTCCTAAATGTCGAAATCACCGAGTTCTCGATCCTCAACAGCTGACACTGAATTTCTTATAGCACTTGGCATTACCAAACAGCAAACGTTGCTGCTGCGATTTGTACGCCATCATACTTGATCTTACTAACAGTACACATGAATACCTAAAAGACCACTACAAGCAATGGTTGTTCTCAAAGATTTTTTTTATAGTCTAAATAAAAATGAACTACACTTTCAACTACTGTGGGGCAAAAAAGTATTTAGCCAGGCACTGATTGTGCATGTTCTACTGATGAATGAGGGACCTGATGAATATGCCAGGCGTGTTCCCCTGCGTAAGCCAGTACATGTCCAGGCCCGTATGAAGATTGCCAGAGAGCATATGGATGATTGAGAAGAGGACTGGGAGAATATCATGTTCGGAGGAAGAAAAATGCTGAGTTGCATCCCAAGAACACCATACCTACTGTGAAGAATGGGGGTGGAAACGTCATGCTTTGGGGCTGTTTTTCTGCAGAGGGGACAGGACGACTGATCTGTGTTAAGGGAAGAATGAAAGGGGCCATGTATCGTAAGATTCTAAGCCAAAACCTCCTTCCATCAGTGAGAGCATTGAAGATGGAACGTGGCTACGTCTACCAGCATGACAATGATCCCAAACACACCGCTCGGGCAACGAAGGAGTGACTCCGTTAAAAGCATTTCAAGGTCCTGGAGTTGAAAGTCCGTGTTGCCCCAAAACATCACTGCTCTAGAGGAGATCTGCATGGAGGAATGGGCCAAAATACCAGCTACAGTGTGTGCAAACCTGGTGAAGACTTACAGGAAACGTTTGACCTCTGTCATTGGCAACAAAGGTTATGTTACAAAGAATTGAGTTGAACTTTTGTTATTGACCAAATACTTATTTTACAATCAGTGGCTGACTAAATACTCGCCCCACTGTATGCTCATGAACACTTTCAACAAATGTTTTCTGCACAAATGAATCAATGTTCTCTGGTTCTGAAATTTTAATGCACTATCATGCTTTTCTTGGCTTAAAGGAACACATTGATCAGTAATTCATTTAGATACTGCAGCCAACCTGTATTGTCTAAACAAATATTAGTTTGTTTGTTGGATTTTATTGCCATCCCAGCACAGAGTAAGTGCTATACTCATGACATTACACAGGTATACATTTAGTAATAGAAAAAAGCATAATCAAAATGTGAGAAAGTGCTTCATATTTATAGTCTAAACTAGTTATCTCACCCACGTCTGTTTCATAGCTATTTTGGTGCGAGGCACAAATTTGGTGACTTAACAAGGTTGCAAAAAATAGACAAAGTGACATTCATACCTGATGCATTTAGTAATATTGACTGGTTCTTTCTAATGACAGGGCGGGGCTCCTGTACTACAGTCTCATACATATTCAAAGCATATTTCATCATATCATACATTTCATGACCAGTCTCCTCCATATAACGTCTCTGATAACAGACAGGGGCTGTACATCATCCGGCATTGCAAGTTTAAAGTAGGATTAAAGTGCCACCTACCAATGGTCTAAACATGGCTGCTTAACGGGGCAGAATTTAATTACTGGCAGGACATTTGTCACATTATAAGTTTGGCGAGGGCGGAGGCATTTAACGAGGTTAGATTGCATCGACTCTAGAAAAGTCAATATTTTTGGTTGAGTTTCTCCAGAATAAATTCTTCATGTCTTCATCTTTATAGAAGTCTCTTCTTACAGCAGTGAGGGATTCACATTCTTTTAGAATATGCTTTATTGTTAGTGGGGTCATGCAGAAAGCACATGTTGGTACGTTCTCTCCCACAGGTGTTGGCGAGTCAAAGCTGAATGACCCATTTGGCATCTTGTTAGAATTGATTGGTCTCGATGGTTTAGGGGGTATTGAATTGGTTTATCATCGGTTTGGGTCTGATTTCGTATAGCTTGTTAATGTGGTACAGCTTCCATTCTATAAACAAAATTGAACAAAAATGTATTGTTCAATATTTTGATGTTCATCATAGTGTGTATACATTATTACACTATTATTAAGCATACAGGCCTACTAAAATAGGGGGTGTAACAGCCAACGAAATTGTTAATCACACTCATTGCTATGACAATTGATCTTCAGCTAAAATGTCCTGATTGTGACAGCCCTAGCAAACCAGTTGATTTGTTTTACTCCATGTGCACATTTTAAATTAGATCAGCCAATTTCAATAACATGAAGGACAAGTACAACATTTTAATATTAGCTGCTGAATTTTGTTACTGCAAACACTGATAGTAAAGCACTTAACATCCACCTTTGGTCAGATGTTTGCATAAATAATGGTCCTAATAACTATTCTGTTACCGCAGTGTTAGCTAACAAAATATGAATAGTTTACCTTCTGCCATGTCAAGGACATTGTAACCCGTCATAACCAAAGAGAACATGGATGCAAGTACTACCCACACACTCTTCCTGCATTTCATTTTTAGTGCCTAGTCTTTCAGCGTTCTGTCATCCACATAATTCTCTCTCAACATCTCTTGCAACACACTTCCACTGTATCATGCCGCAGCTATAAAAATAGAACAGTCAGACTCTGCCTCCTATCCCCTGCAGGGTGTGCGCAGTCGGTTCCCACTCATCCATTTTCAGACTCCTGTTTTTATTTGAATTTTTAAAATAAACACCTTCTCTTTGATGAACTCCCAGATTATCCTGGTCATCTCATCTCCGTCCATCTCCACCACTGGCTGAGCCACCTTGATGCGCTTGTCAGCATCTGTGGGGGGGGAAAAAAGACACAAAAGGATGCCCTTAACATGGCTGCAGTAGAATAATTTTATAGGAGTAAGTTAAAGGGGGATACAACTACATCTGCAAGGCAAGCGTTGCACGAGGTGGTGGTAACACGGCTGTCAAAACGAGCCTTGATCATGATCAAGAAACATTTGAAACGTACAACGCTAGCTGGCAGTGTTAAGGTGCAGCTTACGATGTGATGTACAAGAATTTAAATGTACCAGTTTACTCCTTTAAATCTCAAAATCCTCTAAATGGGTAAGTCAAAGTTAAGCTTTTCTTGTCATGGATTTCTCTTCTGACACAAAAAAATAAGAAGGGGAGGGGGTTGGGGGAGAGAACCTCACAGCACTTCTCAAATGCTTTGGTGTCCTTTGCACTTTCCCATTAGCAAATCTCAGTGGTTGAAGCTTTAATACATGATTACACGACCTGAATCACCATCACCACTTCCTGGTACAGGTTGAAGTTAGACTTTGAGGGGAGATTTTCTACATTTCAATATACTTTTTTCGTCATTGCATTCTACGAGAATTTAAATTACAATTTAATTTCGACAGTCTTAATTTGCACAGCAAAGTGCTGTGGTTGCTGAGGCAGTTGGTAGTTTTGCTTTGATATATAGGTGTGCATGACTATAGTCAGTCTTTTTAGGCTACTCCACTGTGGTTCAAGATATCAGTTAGGGTTGGGTAATGTGGTAAATATATCACAATATTTAAAGACATTGTCATGATGCACAATGTTTATCACGATATGTCTGTGATCGTAGAGATTCTTACTGCAAAGTAATTTTTATTCAGAAAATGTGCTGCACTTCATCCAAGTAAACAGGACTAAATTATAATGAAACACGCAGCATTTCAATGTTCTTTAAAAACTGACAATATCCTTGATTTGCTCAGAAAAGCAGTCCATCACGATTAGAGATGTGCTAAAAAAATAATTTAAATACACAGCAGTATATAAGCACATTTATTTTCATGATATACTACAGCAATTTTCACCTCAAAATAACGATTTTTTTGAAGGGATAACAGTGGCCTAGCAGTTAAGGTGGACCAAAAGGTCCAGGGTTCAAATCCCACCTCTGCCAAGCCGCCTACTGTTGGGTCCTTGAGCAAGGCTCTTAACCCCCAATAGCTTGGACAGTAAGATGGTATGAGTTGTAAGTCACTCTGGGTAAGAGTGTCTGCTAAATGCTGCAAATGTAAGGAAGAAAAAAAAACATTTTAAATGAGGTGTAAACTAATCTCCACTCCTGTAGAAGGTGCAGTACAGTGTTTTGACTCGATTTGTCTGCTGAATTATAAATGTAATGTAATATTTTAAGACGACGCAGGATGGTACAACTTAATTTGTATGTCAGCTGTTCTTTATATTTTCAGTGAACTAAGTGGAAGATCACAATATTATAGCAACATGCATCGTATCGCAACCAATGAATCATGATGTGTATCCTATGATGAAGTCCTTTTCAATAACCACCCCTAATCACTAGGGATGCACCGATACTGAATTTCTTGGGCCGATACGATAACCAATTTTTAGCACATTATTGTGGCCAATAGTGATTTTAAAAACCGACAATTTAACCTTTCTGCATTTCAAATACAGTTAATCACTTTTGCAATAAAATAAAATAAACAATAAAACAGTTAAATCAGACCTGACGATTACTGTAAACACAAAGTGCAGTTCACTAAGGAAAACTGGTTTAATTCCATTTTATTTCTAAACCTTCCTTTTAAAAAGGTAGGAAACTTTTTTTTAAGTCTTGAATTGGTACAGGCAGCAACAAGAACAATTAAGTGTATAAGAAAGCTTATGATTGAGAAGCTCCAAGAAAGAATAGAACTGCATACAGAACTATACAGTCAGCATCATCAAATATTTTGCTTAATGAGTAACAGTCAAAAGAAAAATCTAAGAAATAATGATATGTAAATATATTATAATTATTGGCTAAAATTCGAATATCGGACTGATGCCGATATCTGAAAAAGGTCCATATATCGGCAAAATGTATCGGCTGCCGATATATCGTACATCACTACCAATGACAATATGATAAAATATCATATCACCCGCCCCTACCTTCAGTTACCAAGTACTGTAATTTAGATACTCCACACATCATACTTTATTTTAAACAACAATATTAAAACACAATATGAAAATATTTAGTACAGTACTATACAAATTCAGTAACTACAGGTTTATCTTTTATGAAACTCGAAATACTTACTGTGCATAGGCTCTACCTGACTAATAAACGTATCGCGCATAGTAAAACGCTTTCGTACATAGTCACTATGGCTACACTATGGCTACAACAATTAGTCAACATAATCGACAATGTCGATTTCGGTCTCAATGCGTCGTTAATGTTTTGTAGCTGCAATGCACTACTGGAACTGCTGAGGGCAGTATCGTTTACATTGTCTGCCATTACCACGTTCTGTACTAGCGAAGAACAAATTGAATGGTGTTACCCGATTGGCGTCCCCTGCCCAATTCGTGCTGAGCCACAGGTGAGGCAAAAACACGAGACTGGGCGTTTCACAAAAATGGGAGCATTTCAAAGAAAATAAAACAGAACAAGTTCGCTGCAACGTACAGCTCTCGTTTTATAGCAGTGCTTCAGTGATATATTCATTCATTCATTCATTTACTTATCCGCGGGAAATTGCGGGAAAGCTGGTGCCTAGCTGGCTGCACAGGGCACAAGGCAGGAACAACCCAAGATAGGTTTGTTCCACATCAGGGTGCCAATCATCATAAGGCACATACATTCACACTCCTACGCAAACATACACTAAGGGGCACTTTAGAAACATCAATTAACATAACACGCACATTTTTGGACTACACACAGGTGGAGCCCAGGGTCGGGATCAAACCAGGGATCTGAGCCGTGAGGTGACAGTGCTAACTGTCATGCCTAATGTCATTCTGTGTGGGCATGTTTTTGCCACTTCTATACGTTTTAACCAGCGACCCATAGTATCGTAATGTTTGATACTTTATGTCAGGAAACAAGCTCATGGATGGTGCTTACTACAATACCAGCACTTCAGATATATAGCTAGCGCATTAAGTGCAATAGTTAATCCACAATTTATAGGAGTAACGTTAGCCTAATATTTGAGACTAATTAGTATTTAGATAGTACTAATTAGTCTCTGTGATTGAACACATCAGTAATTCAGTTGCAAGATATTTAACCGGGTATGGTTTAATTGGAGTCTGCATGTTCTCCCCGAGTTCGGTTACTACAGGTACTATAGGTTTCTCCCACATTCCAAAGATGTGTTAGGTTAATTGGTGTCTGTAAAGTGCCTTTAGTGTGAGTGTGTGTATGCAAGTACAGGGAATGATGGATTGGTGCCCTGTCAAGGCTTTGGAATTAACTTGCTATGGGAACTCATGTAAAAGCAGAGACTGGCCAACAGGGTGACATTCACATGTGTGCAAACTTGAGCCGATGATGTAAAGTGCGGGCTGGAACTACATCATTGCCCACAGGAAGCAGAGATGGATGGCACGACAAAAATAATCGTTGACTAATCAAAAAATAATCGACAGATTAGTTGACTACCAAAATAATCATTAGCTGCAGCCCTGGAAGTCACATTCATAACTCATTTTGTGTAGCCATCAGCTCAGAGAATGCATACAATGGGTAGTATACAATATATAAAACCACAAGTGGAACTCTATGGAATAATAAAACACGAAATAAATTGAATTAATCTGTTCCAGACTCCCAGAAAATTCACATTGTTTAAGGCGTTATATGCTCTAATGGTTTGTTTGTTTTGTTTATAATGCCATTAATTGCCTTTTGGCCTTGCTCATGGCAGAAGGATGAGTATGATACTCGTTTATTTGCAGCAGGATCACAACTGAGGTTTAATTCCTATGATGTCCGAGAACTGCAGGCTGTTATGGGCATTTTTAGAGCTTAGTGCATAGTTTATAGATCCTCTAATGGAGTCGTATTGTATATTTCAACACCACATAAAGGGTGTCTATAAACTAAGTCCCACTTTAACATTACGTTGATGGTTGTCACATCCCCCATGGGACTCGCACTGAATCGATTTAATGTGGATAAAACCTGGGATCACTGTGCATCATAAATGTGAAAGTAGCCTCTCGTACGTTGATCAGTGAGTAACACATTTAAAGTAGGACTTAACTTTACAGACACAGTGTATGCACAAAGGACTCATGATGACTTTTGCATTAAGAATATCTAAAAATTAAACATGAGAAAGTTTACAGTGGATTTTAGCAGAGATCTGCACTAAGCTGAGACTGACGGACACCCATGTTTCAGCTGTTAAGAGCAGATGAGTCACACGTCTCGGCTCATACAAGTTCTAGCAAGTGCACCGAGTGCAGAAACAAATGCATGGGTCGAGTGCTGAGGTACCGACTGTACAGGTAGACTACATTCTGACAAACCCCATCCCAAGTTGAATTTATCGTAAACTGAGGAGTTTAATATTTACTGCATATCTTAGCGTAGCATAAATTACAACATGCTTGATACACAACCATAGCTTTTATTCCATTTCCACTCATCACTCCTACAATGTGACACCTACATCACACTTACTTGCAGGGTTCAAGAGCGTATCAGTGCGTTGCGTACCATAAACATCTTTAAAACACTTACATTAAACTACAGTTGGGCAGAAAGATTAACAAAGTTTATTTTAGAAGTTATTGAATATCTCACGAATTTTATTGAATAACGTAATTCAAGTGAAAAACGATTACTGCACGACCATGGCTTTTCCTCACTCTTTTTCCGAGCCACCACGAGACTCATTACTTCACACATTGTTGACTTCCTAACGGGAGAGAAACACTGCATATTGCTTGCCCTGGAAAATTTTTTATTCAAAATTCATATGGTTTCCGCTGAACGTATTTATGTGCATTATCAGATTAATATCATAAAAGTAGAAACATAAGTCGGCCATCGTAAAATGGGGGAGTACCTGTATAGCCCAAACATCTGCCTTCTGGTCTCACAGGGCTGGTTATCCCTCTCTCCAAACTCACAAACATCATAAGTTAATTACAGTATAATCTTTCTTTTAGCACTAAAGCTATTTTGCATCCAGTTACTGTATAGTTAATTTAAAGCCATTGTCTGTGTGTTTTAAGTCTGTTCATCAAATGAACATCTACATCATCTACAAATCTACATCACTTCTTTGCACGATTTGACAGAGACAACACCCAACCCATCACAAAACTCAATATACAGGAGGCTCCATCTTGTGCACTGCTGCAGAGTTCCAATGAGGGGAGAAAGTCCCCAAGACGTATCAACCCGAACAAAGCTGCTGGTTCCGATGGAGTTCCTGGACAGGTTCTGAAAAACTATGCTGATCAACTGACGGGAGTGTCCACAGACCTGTTTAATACCTCTGGAACAAGTCACTGTCCCCATCTGCCTCAAGTCTGCTACGGTCATCCAAGTTCCAAAACAAAAGTAGTCAGGACCCTGAATGACTACTGCCCTGTGGCCCTGACCCCCATTATTATGAAGTGCTTTAAGCAACTGGTCTTGGCACACAAAAAAATAAATAAATAAAAAAAACATTCCCTCTTCACTTGACAAATAAAAGTTTGCGTACATGGCAAACGTCGAATGAGAACGCTATCTCATTAGCTCGTCCCACTGCCCTGTCTCATGTGGAAAAGTGGAAAACTCGGAGTGTGCCGAGCCCCCTTCTATACTCCCCCTTCACATACGACTGCAAACCCATCCATGACTCAAACATCATTATCACGTTTGCAGTCGACACCACTGTGACAGGCCTGATCTCCAACAATATCGAGTCGGCCTACAGAGAAGAGGTCAAGAACTTGGAATGTTGGAGCCGAAACAACAATCTGGCTCTCAACTCAAATAAAACAAAGAACTAATCATTGACTTCAGGAGACGGAAACAACTGGACCATCATCCCAACACCATTAATGGAGAGAGAGAGTGGAGACTGCAGTGAGAGACTGAGTTTCAGGTTCATCAGCAGAGACCTGACATGGCCCGTCAACACAGCAGCGATGTCCAAGGAAGGTCTGTGTAGGCTTCATTTCCTGAGGATACTGAAGAAAGCACAACTCCCCCAACAGTTGCTGGTCAACTTCTACAGGTGTGCCATAGAATCCATCATAACGTACTGCTTCACAGCATGGTACTCTGGCTGCACCTGGGAGAACAAGGCGGCTCTGCAGCACATAATCTAAACTGCCCAAATGATCGCAGCTTCCAACATAGAAAGACATTTCCAAACCCACTGCAGCCACAAACATCTGCCAAGACCCATCTCACCCTGGTCACAGCATCTTCACTCTTCTGCCATCTGGAAAACGCTACAAAGCCCTCTATGCACATACCACCAGACTGACAAACAGTTTTTACCCCAGGGCTGTAAAACTACTGAACTCTCAACACTCACTCGCTCCCCTTTAATTGCACACCACTAAAACCAACTACTGCGTTACGTAACCATACCTACATACACTGTGCAATTCATTGTACAGCACCTTATTGTGCAATAACCTATTCATTACCTATTTATTATCAAGTGCAATAATGTTCTGTCAAGATACCTCCACCCACAGATTACCTGACATCGTCACGTTCAACTTTTACAATTCACTTTATCCTTTGTGATACTTGGTGTGTGTGTAAATACTTTTTTACCCATTTGTACATAGTGTGCATTTTCTACTTATGCTTACTTTATACCCTTTATACCTTGGCATCTACAGTAAGGCAAAAAAAAAAATTTAGTCAGCCACTGATTGTGCAGGTTCTCCTACTTAAAAAGATGAGCAAGGTCTGTAATTTTCATCATGGGTACACCTCAACTATGAGAGACAAAATGAGAAAGAAATCCAGGAAATCACATTGCAGGATTGTTAAAGAATTTTATTGTAAATTATGGTGGAAAAAAACGTATTTGGTCAATAACAAATGTTCAACTCAATACTTTGTAACATAACCTTTGTTGGCAATGACAGAGGTCAAACGTTTCCTGTAAGTTTTCACCAGGTTTGCACACACTGTAGCTGGTATTTTGGCCCATTCCTCCATTCAGATCTCCTCTAGAGCAGTGATGTTTTGGGGCTGTCGCTTGGCAACATGGACTTTTAAATCCCTCCACAAATTTTCTACGGGGTTGAGGTCTGGAGACTGGCTAGGCCACTCCAGGACCTTGAAATGCTTTTCACGGAGTCACTCCTTTGTTGCCCGAGCGGTGTGTTTGGGATCATTGTCATGCTGGAAGACGCAGCCACGTTCCATCTTCAATGCCCTCACTGATGGAAAGGGGGGTTTGGCTTAAAATGTCACGAAACATGGTCCCATTAATTCTTCCCTTAAAACGGATCAGTCCTCCTGTCCCCTCTGCAGAAAAACAGCCCCAATGCATGATGTTTCCACCCCCATGCTTCACAGTAGGTATGGTGTTCTTGGGATGCAATTCAGCATTCTTCTTCCTCCAAACACGACAAGTTGAGTTTTTACCAAAAAAGTTCTATTTTGGTTTCATCTGACTACATGATATTCTCCCAATCCTCTTCTGGATCATCCATATGCTCTCTGGCAAACTTCAGACGGGCCTGGACATGTACTGGCTTAAGCAGGGGGAGACGCCTGGCACTGCAGGATCTGAGTCCCTCTCGGCGTAGTGCGTTACTGATAGTAGCCTTTGTTACTCTGGTCCCAGCTCTCTGCAGGTCATTCATCAGGTCCCTCCATGTAGTTCTTGGATTTTTGCTCACCGTTCTCATGATCATTTTTACCCCACAGGATGAGATCTTGCGTGGGGCCCCAGATTGAGGGAGATTATCAATGGTCTTGTGTGTCTTCCATTTTCTTACAATTGCTCCCAGTTTATTTATTCACACCAACCTGCTTGCCTATTGTAGTTTCACTCTTCCCAGCCTGGTGCAGGTCTACAATTTTCTTCCTGGTGTCCTTCGACAGCTCTCTGGTCTTTGCCATGGTTGAGTTTGAAGTCTGACTGTTTGAGGCTGTGGACAGGTGTTTTTTATACAGATAATGAGGTCAAACAGGTGCCATTAATACAGGTAATGGGTGGAGGACAGAAGAGCTGCCAGAAATCTTGCTTGTTTGTGGGTGACCAAATACTTATTTTCCACCATGATTTACAATTAAATTATTTTAAAATCCTACAATGTGATTTTTTTTTTCCTAATTTTGTCTCTCATAGTTGAAGTGTACCTATGATAAATTACAGACCTCGCTCATCTTTAAGTAGGGGAACTTGCACAATCAGTGGCTGACTAAATACTTTTTTGCCCCACTTTATAGGCTTGCTTCAAATGTCACCTCATTGTACTTGCACAATGACAATAAATGCATCTTATCTTATCCACAGACAACATCAGATCTCTTCTTTGAAAAGCCTACAAAGATTAAGTGCGATGACAAAGTTATATTTACTCTTTCCACATTGGTATATGGAGAGAAGAGTCATATCTGTGAAATATTAAATAAATCAAAATATGGTGTTAAACGTCACACGCATGCATTTGTCACATGTAGTAGTCCAATTTTGAGTTTCTTGGAAACTAATGACCTTGTGATGGTCCTTTCCACCAGCTACTACCACAAGCATATAACAGAACTATAGTTAACACTCATGGTGGCAAGATTCATGAACTCTGTCACTGTGCTACAAAGACTACTGCTGACAGGAGCATGGAAAGAAAACAATAAAAAGTACTTTAATTGCAGTTATATAGAGGCTTTTACAATGTGAAACAATACTTGGCCTATTCAACTGCTACCTTCCTTGACGCAAGACAAGTGACTTGGCTAGTTCCTGCACTAGGTAGCATATGCACATGGACACACTGTGAGCACATGTCCAATATTGAAAGAGTAATAATGAAAGTACATAAATATATAATGGATCTATATTATATAAATATATAATGGTTACTTTGACTTGCACCACCTACCTAAACCTTGCTGCAGTACACCCCTTCATGACAGCGGTATTCCTGCTGAGAGTGAAGGCAGTGGCCTCTTTCAGCAGGACAATAGACCTTGCCATTCTGCAAAATTGTTCAGAAATCTTTTGAGGAACAAGCCTAGAACTGTCTGATGAAGCTTAGGGATGTGCTAGATACCACAGGACACTGTCAGAGGTCTTGTGGAGTCCAGGCATCACACAATATTAGGTGGGTGGTTTTAATGAGAATGCTGATCAATGCAAATATATATTTATAATTTTTTTTACATAATTCTTCAATTACTAACCAATGGGCATTTTACATGTGGCAAGTTTATCTGTTAATGTATAATAAACGAGGCCATTCGGACACTGTATATACAGCAGATCACACCCATTTCAAACAATAAGTGACAATGATCTAAAGTGTCTCAGTCTATATGGGGTCTTAGGCCTGTAAACCCAGTACACTGACATCATGGGAGGATTAGAGCTAACACGGCCAGAAAGAAAATTATTTCACTATCATTATTCTACATCTGTGACATGTAAACATCAGAATTAAACATTCCAGTTTACCACACGAATTGGTTTTGTGCATTTACGGTTGAAGTGAAATAAAGAAGTAACACTACAGGTAATATAATTTACGTAATGTGAGGTAAAAGTCCAGTGATAAAACACAACTAATTAAGGTAGGGAATTAAAGGAATGCTTTTGCTAGTCACAGGCAGACAGTGTGTAGTTGGGGAAGATTAACAGACAGGCATGATTATGTAATCCTGCATCAATAGCCTATTTTCTTTAGGCATCGAGCACGTAGGGATTTCAGTGTTCTGTATATAGCCTCTGCAATAAAGGGATAAAGGTGTTAGCTTATTACTGGTGAAATGTGGATGCTGATGAGCTGCTGAAGTGTGAACGGCCTAAATATAATCAAATGTAGATCTAGCAAAGAATATACTGAGAATCATTCAGTCTTAAGAGGATTACTTTGATGGTTGGGTCGTGTGTGAGTGAGTGTGTGCATGCATGTGTGTGTGTGTGTGTGTTGGGTAAATCAGCAGAAAACCAAGCAAATCGGGTCTGAATAAAACAACTACACAGCACGTACACTGCTAAATCTGTCACCAACAAATGTTAGCAGCCGACTACATCCGAGTTGCAGATAAGATTGTGTTGTATCTACAGTTGTTAAAGTAGCCAGACAACAGAAAGCTATGCATCAAGTCTAGGCTACTAAAGGCCATAAAGCCCACATCACGAGATAAGCCATCAGGCCTAAATGACCTCCACCTACTTTTTAGCAGCTAAGGGCAGCAGTGTTACCTCAGTGAGCACTTGCGCGAATGTCAAATGACAAGCCTGCTCAAGAGAGAGCTTTGCGGTATTTATCATGAACAGCCAACACATAAGAGAAAGCAAAATGCTGCAAACTTGGACACTGCAGTCCAAGAGTTTCACTGAAGCACTAACCAAGATGTGCACTGCTACTTGAAGCAGTACAACCTGTGCAGAATGTGCCTTAAAAGTAAAACTGTGAAGGTAAAAGTAGACGGATGACAGACGTGACAACAGACATTCCCTGTCTCAAAATGATTTAGCAACATGTAACCACCATGTACCTAGTATACCTTAGGACAAATGGGCTCCATTTTCCCTGTGACCCCTTAAAACAGTAACATATGCTATAAGGCTGTTCTCAAGCACAAGCAACTGCTTTCGTTTACCCAATAGTTCACAACAGCTTAAGTAAAACTGAACACAGTCTGAAACACTACTAACTTGACCTCAAACTGGAAAACTAAGAAAGTCGACTCGACTGTGTGGAAAATTACATCTTCCAAGCTCGCGCTGCCATAGCGGGGAGATCTGCTGCCCTTCATGCGCCCTAGCTAGCAACACTGCTCCAAAGTCATAGAGGGCTTTTTGTGGCGGGGGCGGGGGTATACTTTCGTGTATACTTCCTATAACTGACCTTGCATTATGAATTAAAGGCGGCCGTATAAGAACTATATTTGAGCATCTCTCATTTAAAGCACATTTCCCTAACAACACAACAATTACAGCAGATCACAGTACAAGTGCGGTAAATTACAACCTTGAAGTCGCAGGGCAAATAAACCGGTGTACAAATCCTCAGGATTGCGCGAGTCACCGGTTTTTTTCTTTTCGGGCAGCCATGAGCTTCATTCTCATCCCAGCCGGCTGACCTTGACACTGGAACGCTTTACTGAGGCGCAAACCCAATGTTAATATCCGTTTCACCAATATAGCCAAGATACTGGTTAAATTATTACCAATACTGCTTTTAATATTAGAGTAAAAAAAAACTAACCGAGCCACTAGCAATCCCCAGTAACAATTCAATCCCTCTAGCTACACTACTGGTCTTAAGTTCGGCAAACAAAAAAGAAATATAATAATAACCTTTATCAATAAAACACACAGTCAATACTACGGTGAGAATTGCGTGTTTAATGCGAACTGTTTGTAGGCCTGGGCCATTTATTTAAGGTTAAAGGAAAAGCTTCATGTCAGAACCTCTAACAACAGAGACAAAGAAGAGCTAGCGAGCTAGCCAGCCTCCGCTGCTGGAGTGGCGAGTTAGCTGAGCAGGAGTAAATCCGCCGTTTAGGAAGAAGAAATAAAAACTAACACGCGCCGTTTCTCTCCAGATTCATGCAAATTTAAATGGTATCAAGCAGAGTCGCTAACAAGAGGCAAGTAACGCGCACGGCACCGCGAAACAGATAAATCGCTGATGTGGAGTTCTTCATTCAAACAGTGAGTCGCAACGCCGCAAGAATTTCAATTCTCTACATTAAACGGAAACTACTGTAATGACAGCTGACGTCTATAAATAGTATCGCTTGAAAACTCACAGTTCCGCTGTTGTAACGTCTGGCAAGTTGCGGGAGCGAGGACCGCGGGGCTTTTGTATAAAGCAGCGCTTGACCGGCTGAGAGAACTGAGGACCTTCAGGTAACCTGCCATGGTTCACCGTTATTACTTTAAGTGGGCGCTTCTGCTCCAGGCAAAGGAAGAACCGAATGAATTACCGGACCCGGCAATATGCCTTCTGTGTTCGTCGCGTCACCGTATATGGAAGAGGAGGAGTTACGACTAGCTTTCCAGCCAATCATCTTCTTATTGCCACACTGACGTGAATGGAGGGAGGGGAAGACGGCAAGAGACACAGAAAGACATAGGCGCGCGCGCGCAAACATATTTGTTTCACTATCCTGGTGGGGACTTTCCATTCACATTATTGATTACTGTAGCTCATTAATGCTACACCTAACTCTAAGCTTAACCTCGGAAACCTAATAGTGATATTTAGACTTTTTAAAGTTGCAATTTCTGTGAAAAATAAAAACAGTTTTCCCCACGGGGACCAGCAAAATGTCCCCACGAGGTAAGGTCAGAGCTTTCTATCGTCATGGAAACATTTGGTCCCCACAACGATATATGAACATGACCCCACAAAGGCACACACTTTATTAGCGTATTTCATTGATTCATTATTGTGCACATTGCATTGTGTTGTAAAAATATACCATCGTTTGTTAATTAGAAGAACGTTCCCAGTGCCAACGGTCAGCGTGTACCATTGACAAGAAGACACCCACATTATAATACTGTGCTGCTTCTCAGAGCGTCGCTAAATTTAGCCAGTGTCGAGTTTCCATACTGGGAGAAGGAATGGAAAGCATGTAGTGATAGGACAGTGGAACTACAGCCTCTGAATGAAAGCCAGCCTGTGATGCAGAAACTGCAGAATTAACCTTTAAAGCACCATCTGACTAAAGAGGAAATCAGGCTATTTATTTAAAGATACATACATAAAATTGTGAAATAAATGAATACTGCTTAAAAAGTGATCAGCTAAGAAAAAATATATCATCAGAGAAGAATCATGAATACCTAGAATGCTGCTCGTTATGAAACATTATTAAAACCTTTATATAAGCACAATAAATAGCTCTTGTAAGAGCTGTAAGCAATGCCAGACACACAGAAAGTGGGGAGGATAGAGCTGTCCCACCTAAACTAGTGTTCTCCTGTATGGTAGGAGATTGAAAATTACTATGGTATAATGCCGTAACATCCCTAAAAGAATAACAGAAATAAAAATGGCTTGTGGGACCAGCAGCGCATTCGGGAGCCACCGAGGATGCCATGTCTATCTTGACGTTGGCCGAGGAGGCTGCCAACACCTCACAGCTCCCCTATCCCAGGCAACCCCGCCCCCAGCAAGGCCTTGCAGCCACCCTAAAATAACCACCAAAACTAAGTAAAAGGTGCAGACACCTAGGGCATAGCTTCACCTGTATAGTCAATGTTATAGTCCACCAAGTTGCATGGCATGTGCCACTCCCTCCCTTGTGCTAGACACCTGGAACACTTTAAGAGTAGTTGCCTCCTGGGGTCACTGTCTTCACAGGGGTGGTACATGGTATATGATAAGACTGTTTGGAAATGAAGCATGGACCCTCCTAGTTGTTTTGGAGCTTGGGGCATCCTTTAAGCCTATCCACCAAAGTAGGCTATAGAACGACACTCTTGCTCTAATGCAGAGCAGCTCACCTCTGGAGCAGTCATTGAAAGCGCCTCTCTCACTTGGACACTGATATCTCTCTCTGGCCAGAGCAAATGAGAATGTAGGTCCCACATGTGTTCCTTTACTGAGATCATAGCCTGATTCCTCTCCTGCCATGGTCCCAAATTCTGGGGTGTGAAGGTTAACTGGGTTGGAATGAATAATGCAGGACACCTGCAAAGTCTCCTGACAAGCCAGCAACACCAAAGGTAGATGCTGGTTCAAATCATGCTGGTGCTGGCCTGTCACAATTGCAAGTTGTCTAAGTTATGCTCATGCTGGCCCGCTTGGATCTGTGCTTTCACTGTGCCCTTGGTCACTACGGAACTCTTAGAGCTCTTCCCATCACTCAGAGTGTTGCAGTGTACCTCTGTGCCCACCCATAATTACAGAGTGTAGAGTGCAGTTTCCCAGCTCTATGTTGTAAAGAGAACTAGCGAGACTGGAGGATAGCATTGAACCGGGCTACTTGCCCTTGAGATGCATGGAATCTCATAATCCACATTAAGGAAGCACGGTCCATGTGGAGAGTGAATAAGTAGGATTTAAAGTGCGTAATCCCTGCCACTACAGCCACTAACATTACTGGCATCACAGTATACCAAAAGCAGTGCAATTTGCCCAGGGCAGGTGGTCAAGTAGATGGATTGGCATTGCCAAGCCTCTGTCAAGTTCATGCTGTATCAAGTTAATTCACAAACCGTCCTCCTTGCTTACTGAAAAAAAAACATTTTCTTACAATTCTATGAAATTCCAAGCAAATTTTCTGTTGCTGCTGTTTGTCGAACTCTGTGGTACTACCAAAATGCCCTGTCACACTGTCTCCCCTCACAATGATTTAAACTTGGTAAACTCTGTCAGAAAAAACGTCTCCTATTTTGTGTAAGAAAAAAGAAAACAAGGAATATTGCTTATTGTGAATCAATTTCCCCCCCCACCCCCCCCCCCCCCCCCCCCCCCCCCCCCCACCCCCCACCCACCCCCCCCCCCCACACCCCCCCCACCCCCAAAAAAAAAAACAAAAAAAAACAAAAAAAAACACCCCCCCCCCCCACCCCCCCCCCCCCCCCCCCCCCCCCCCCCCCCCCCCCCCCCCCCCCCCCACCCCCCCCCCCCCCCCCCCCCCCCCCCCCCCCCCCCCCCCCCCCCGCCCCCCCCCCCCCGCCCCCCCCCCAAAAAAAAAAAAAAAAAAAAAAAAAAAAAAAACAAAAAAACCAAAACAAAAACAAAACAAAAAACAAAAAAAAAACAAAAAAAAAAAAAAAACACAAAAAATTGTCTTTTTTTTTGATTTTTAATATTGTTTTTTGTTAAATCAACAAAAACAATACCCCCAACCCCCCCACCCAACCCACCCAAACCCCCAGACAACCCCCACCACAACCCAAAACCCAACAACCCCAACCACCCCCCACCGAACACACACCCAACCCCCCAACCGCACCCGAACCACCCCTTTTGTTTTTGTTTTTGTTTTAATTGTTCTTTTTGGATGGGGAGCCAACTAGATTTAGAGGAAATTGCAATAGCATGAAAGTTTAGTATTGGATTACGGTTGGTAGGTGTTTTTGGATATGTCTTTTCTTTTGTTTTTTTTTGTATAGGGATGTCTTTTTGGTGTTGTTATTTTGTTTGTTTTTTGTTTTTTTTTGTTGTTTTTTTTTGGTTTGTTTTTTTGGATTGTTTTTTTTTTTTTTTGGGTTCGATTTTGTTCTTATAGGGTGTTCTTTCCCCCCACCCCCCCCCAGGCCACCCCTCACCCTGAACCCCCCCCCCCCCCCCCCCCCCTTTGTTTTTGTTTTCTGTATGTTGTTTTTTTTTTTTTTTTTTTTTTGTTTTTTTTTTTTGTTTTTCTTTTTCTTTTTTTATTTTTGATTTTATTTTTTGTTTTTTTTTGGATTTTTGTATGCCGAGTAGATTTTTTGTGTTGTGTTTTTTTTTGTTATTTTTTTTGTTTTTTTTTTTTGTTCCTTTTTTTATTCTGCGGTTTTTTATTGTTTTTTGGTATGGGTGTTGGTGTTTTGTTTTGTTTTGTTGATATTTTTTGTTTTTTTTGATTTTGTTTTTTGTGTATGATGTTTTTTTGTGTTTTTTTTTTTCTTTTTTTTTTGTTTTTTTATTTAGGTTTTTGTTTTCTTTTTGTTTGGTTGTCTCGTTTTTGTTTTTGTTGTTTCATTTTGGTTTTTTTTGTTTTGGTGTTTGTTTTTTATTGTTTCTTTTGTTTCTTTGTGTTTGTTCTTTTTGTTTTGTTTTTTTTTTTTTTTTTTATTCTCTGTTTTTGTTCTTTGGTTTTCTTGTTTTTGTTTGTTTTTTTTGGTTTTTTTTTTTGTTTTTTGCTTTGTTTTTTTCTTTTTTTGTTTTGTTTTTTTCTTTTTTGTTTTTCTGTTGTTTTTGTGGTTTATTGTTTGTTTTCTTTTTTTTTGTTTTTTTTTTTGTCTCTTTTTTTTTGTTGTTTTGGTGTTTTTTTTTTGTGCTTGTTTGTTTTTTTTATTTTTTGTTTTTTTTTTTTGTTCGTTTTTTATCTTTTTGTTTTTTTTTTGGGTTTTTGTTTTTCCCTCTTTCCGAAAAACGTCTCCCTATTTTGTGAAGAAAAAAAAACAGGAATATTGTTATTGTTAATCAATTTGCCGTGAACTGGTAACTTACAAGAGTGGGGATGAGGGAGTACTGTGCCTCAGCTATCATTCTCTGTAGGGGAGGAGATTCAACATTGTCCAATGACCTTAAGTGGTGCAAGAATTTAAGATGAATTAAATCGCACAACTCTGGACATAAAGGAAAACAAACAACATAACCCCCGGTCTTCTGACCTGCTGTGCATAATGAAAAGCCACAGAAAATCAGGCGGATGTCACCCCCGCCTTGATCTCTCTCTCTTCTCTCTCCACTCTTCTCTTCCCCCTTTTCTCATCACTCTCTCTTCTCTCTCGCTCTCTCTCTCTCCTCTCTCTCTCGCTCTCGCTCTCTCTCTCTGTTTGCACTTTGTTATTATGGGGTATTGAGTGCAGAATGACGGGGGAAAAAAACTTCATTTAAAGATATATTTGTCAGTTGTGGGTATGCATGGTGATACAAAATTTTTCTGCTGGGGGTTAAATGGTGAGGGGTATATTTGTCTCTTGGGGGTTTGTCTGGTGAGAGTATATTTTTCTGATAGGACATTTTTTCTGTCGGGGGTTTGCATGGTGAGGGTATATTTGTCTCTTGGGGGCATGTATAGTGATTTGGCATTTCTCTGTTGGAGATTTGTAGGATTTGAGGGAATTTGTCTGTTTGGTGGAACATATGGTGAGGGTACCTTTGTCTGTTGGGGCCTATGTATAGGAATTGCATTTTTGTTGGGGTATACATGCTGTGTCAGTTAGTATAAATGTATTTGAATAGAGTAGTATATATAAAATAATACCTTTATTGTCATCTACCTGTATGTTGCCAATTGTGTGTAGTGTTAATGTGAGTGTACTGTACTGTATATGTGTTATGTAGGGTGCCAATCTATCGTAGGCCACATATACTCACACACTCAGGCTACTTTGAGGATAATCAGTTAACCTAACAAGCATGTCTTTGGACTGTGGGAGGAAACCAGAGCACCCAGAGTAAACCCATGTGGACATGGGGAGGACATGCAGATTTCACACAGAATGGACCCAGACCGCTCCACCTGGGATCGAACCCAGGACCTTCTAGCTGTGAGATGTCAGTGCTACCCACCGAGCCACCATGCCACCCGAAAGCTTACAATTTTCTAAAAAAAACATAAATCTATCAAAAGCCATGAATTTAATTGAATCCAAAAATATATAGCACAGGCTACGATTATCTACGCAAAGTAGATGTTAAGCATTTCATTCATTGATTTACATGATTTACTGCTTTTCTAAAGCAGAAAAGTTAACAACCTCTGCTGGATACATGATTCCATATGACACAGGTGATTTTAAGACATTACATAATCACTATTAATTATGTACAAAGACAACAATACATACAGCCAACTCAAGAATTATTGCAACCCTTCATTAAAATGTGCTAAATTCAATTTATTAAATAAACGACACATGCAGTTAGTGATATTTCAAGTTTATACCAAAGGGTAAGTGTTTATTTTTACACTTTTGTTTGGAGCAAATAAGTTTCTTTAGTCTATTTTAAACATAGGTTTTAACAATCTTGGCACTTGTCAGGGACTGCATGGTGCCGCTGCCATCACTATTGAAGAGGCCTAAGCAAACTTTTCAAACCAGCTCTGTACTGCCGCCTGCCTCTGACCAGAGAAGGTGACAGGGCTATATTGCAAGCTGGCTTATCATGCTTGTGGAAATTACGCTTCACAATTGCCTTGTGAACTAATAAACCACAACTCCTTACACATGTAGGGCAGTACTTTTAAGAATGTACAATGACATTTTTGAAAGAAAAGTTAAGAAAGAATGAAAGGAATGATCACTAAAGAGAGAAGAATCTAGATAGCTGAGAAAGTAAAACTGAAAGTCCAAAAGTCCTAGGGCATTGTGTGTGTGTGTGTGTGTGTGTGTGTGTGTGTGTGTGTGTGTGTGTGTGTGTGTGTGTGTGTGTGTGTGTGTGTGTGATTATCTTGAAAAGACAAGAAAGAAAGCAGTAGAGTCAAGAAAACTGAGAGTTAAATACCTGACAGAGGAAAGTCCAAAAGATTGAGTTTAAAGGACCAAGAGATAACAAAGTAAACGTACAATGGTTAAGAAGTAAAACCAAAAGAGATTATAAAGGGAGAGAGTGGTGCTTAAAGCTATAAGTTGAAAAAAGTGTTAAACTGCAGAAAGTTAAGTAAGTTAAATCGTGATTAGTTAAATCATATATATATGTATATATAATGCAGTGTGATTTCTTCCAGTGGTAAAGTAAGAAAAATTACACTTGCACTGTATATAAAATATGTTTGATTTAGGCTCTAATACATTTATTGCACAATGCTTGTGAAGTTCAATTAGAGGGAACTAAAATGTTAGTGCTTTAATAGCTGTTTTGGTAGAGCTTTTGCTATATTTAGGAAATTTAATTTATTTCTTTTCAGTTCATTTTGAAATAGCAAGCCAGTTTCACTGGTCTTGTACATGCAATACACTATTCTGATGGAAGAAAACTGCCGTGCACACTGTTTTTGTACTTTCTGCCAAGACTGACATCCAGACATTTTCTTACTCCTGTATTTTGTCATTCAGGCACTTCAATTGGAGACTCAAAATTTTAGCCCTTGTCATCGGTAGGTGTAAACATAACACTGCAAGAACATGACTTCAGCTTCAAACTGCACAAACTAGCAACCATCTCTTGAGCCCTGACCTCTCTTGTTTTGAAATATGCCTGCATAATCTGTTTAATTTCCTCATGATCAGATGTCCTTCCCTGACTACCTGAAAACAACAGTGGCTGACACAGTTGTTTTCAGGTCGTCACTAATCTCTTGTTCAGCGTTGGTATGTACATTACACTGCACATTATGCAGGAGTAATGAATATTGAAATTGAAATTCACGAGTCAGAATGCACTGATTGCCCCTGTTGGCATTCCATACCCTTAAAAAATGCTTGTTATATCCATTTACCCAGCACTGCTTTTGCTGACGTTTCACCATTATTACAGTGGAGCTAGTTAGCAAATTGATGTACTTTGTGTAATCCTCCTAGCTCTATCTGCATTGAGCTGGTTGGGACAATTGTTTCAGACAATGTCTGTGGATCTCAGAGCAGTCATGGTTTGGGAAATCCAAATCTATCATGCTTTTATTCTTGCAGGATTTTGAATCATTTCTGCTGTGGGTTTGTACCTCATAATCTTGAGAGGTACAGGGTCCTTGTGGGGTCTGGCAACTGACATGTTACATTGACAAATTCACATATCATCTCATCTGGTCGCTTTCAAATACAGTCATCTTTTGGCTAGGTGTCAGAACGCACGTATGTGGTAAACCTCTAGGACGATATTCCTCTCAGTGACCTCTCTGATCCACTGAGCCAGTGATAGCAGTAGATGTGTGAATAATGCATCAACCAGATTTTCAAAAATACACATAGTTGTGACAGCACTGCTTCTCAAACCACCACATTGTGTTTCCGTGTCAAGCTCTGTAAAACATACTTGTTCACTCTGTTTTGCTTTTATGGTTTGAATCACTTCTGGCCATGTCATCTCTGCAGCACTAAACATGCAGAAGAAAGTGGGCAAACTCAACTGCTGAAGCATAGCAAAAAGTGCCTTCTCCCAATATGCTGGGATTCAGCATATCTCAGAGGCTGCAAGAATCTAATTGCGTCTTGGTTTTGTATCACCCATTCCACTTCATTTTATCATTTATCTTGTATCCATCTCTGGTCATAGGTTGTCACAAAGAGGAGTAATGCATTGATGTAGCAAGTTGGTGTTATTTTTTTATCCTCCTCATTTCATCCAAGGTGTTTTCTCCTGTGGGAAACTGGATAGCAAATCCCATGGCCTTTGAAAAAGCATACTGGTCTGTTTCCCTCTGCTGGAGTGACACAGAATACGCCATTACCAATTGGCAGCTGGTATTCTATTTGTGTACTCTATAAAGTCACAAAAATATTGTGGAACATTTTTATCAGGATTTCTTTCTTCTCTTGTAATGGATGATTTTTTCTTCTCTGAATGACGCTCCACTGCCTCAGTCTCTGCAATATCGTCCCATCTGTCATTGTCCATCATCTCAACTGCCTGTGCTACAACCCCAAATCAGAAAAAAAGTTATGATGGTATGGAAAAAATGCAGTGTGTCTTACTTTTATTTTGGCTTTTACATTACTTTATCACAGAAGTGTAAATGACCTTTGCCAAGGACACTGACACAACTCCCCATCATGACAGACACTGGCTTTTGGACTTATTGCTGATAACAGTCTGGATGGTCCTTTTCTTCTTTGGTGTGGAGCACACAGCGTCCATTTCTTCCAAAAAAAGATCTGGGACCATATTCATAAAGATTCTTAGTGCTAAGAGTAGCTCCTAGTGACAAACCTAAAAGAAAAATCTTAGAATTGTGGCTGAATTGTAAATCCTAGTGAAGAGTTAAAGTTATTCATAAACATCTTAACCCCTAAAAGAGCTCCTAAGGTGTTAGATGTAGAAAGGATGACTTTTAGGAGGCTTAGGAGTTCTCTTAAGCAGAGGAGAGAACTGCGGAAAGATGACGAGGCAGAAGAAATGTTCTCCAAACTAACATTGAGTTAATCAAACACTACAGATTAGATCATTCAGGAATAATGTTTGTGCTTGACCTTATTAGACAGATATGGTTGTGGTTGTTGGTTTTGAAATGGCTGATGTTGCAAGAGCGGTTTGATGGTTTTGAGTTTGAGGTGCTATACACACTGACTGACATGGTCGTGTCACTCATGTTTCCAAAGGTCAGCCTGACAGCTGTGCCATTACTGTGCATGATGGGTAAACCACCAGGTGTTCTACAGTGAGGATCAGAGGAATAATATCTTCCCGATCGATCCTAGAACACTTGCGGACTGGGCTTTCATAAATTTCAGGAAATCCTCTGCACCATCAGATCCTTACTTTCTCAAATATCTACACTGTGACAGAGTAACAGTTTAACAACACTGTATGTGCACTCATGTATTGTAGCCTAAACAGGAAGCTCATCCAAAGCCAAATGACCATGTACAAATCTGCTATCACTCATATGTTTTCGTCTGACAGCAGTATACATCAGGTCTCTCTTTTTTCTTTATTCACCATGTGCTGTTTGAATGTAGGCTGATGTCTGCTGGGAGTATTCACTGTGAGAGGGCGTTTGACTGTTTGGGGTATAAATGGTGTGTCAGTCAGTGTAAGTGAAATCAGCCGGTGTATCTGAATAGAATAGAATAGAAATACGTTTTGGTGTCATCATTTCTTTGTGTATCTGTGTGTGTAATGTGAGTGTATTTTTATGTGAGGTCTGGCATAGAGAGGTGGAGAGCATGTGAGAGGTGGAGATCATGAGAACGGTGAGCAAAAATCCCAGAACTACACAGAGGGACCTGATGAATGACCTGCAGAGAGCTGGGACCAAAGTAACAAAGGCTACCATCAGTAACACACTACACTTAGAGGGACTCAGATCCTGCAGTGCCAGGCGTGTCCCCCTGCTTAAGCCAGTATATGTCCAGGACTTCTTGGTAAAAACTCAACTGGAGTAAGAAGAATGCTGAGTTGCATCCCAAGAACACTATACCTACTGTGAAGCATGGGGGTGGAAACATCAGGCTTTGGGGCTGTTTTTCTGCAAAGGGGACAGGACGACTGATCCATGTTAAGGGAAGAATGTTAAGGGAAGCCATGTATCGTGAGATTTTAAGCCATCAGAGAGCATTGAAGATGGAACGTGGCTGGGTCTTCCAGCATGACAATGATCGCAAAAACACACTGCTCGGGCAACAAAGGAGTGGCTCCTTGAAAAGCATTTCAAGGTCCTGGAGTGGCCTAGCCAGTCTCCAGACCTCAACCCCATAGAAAATTTGTGGAGGAAGTTGAAAGTCCGTGTTGCCCCAAAACATCACTGCTCTAGAGGAGATCTGCATGGAGGAATGGACCAAAATACCAGCTACAGTGTGTGCAAACGTGGTGAAGACATACAGGAAATGCCATTGCCAACAAAGGTTATGTTACAAAGTATTGAGTTGAACTTTTGTTATTGACCAAATACTTATTTTCCACCATAATTTACAATTAAATTCTCAAAAAAATCCTACAATGTGATTTGCTGGATTTTTTTTTTCATTTTGTCTCTCATAGCTGGTGTACCTATGATGAAAATTACAGACCTGTCTCATCTTTTTAGGTATTAGAACTTGCACAATCAGTGGCTGACTAAATACTTTTTTGCCCTACTGTATGAGGTAAAACAAGTCTTAAATGTAGAGACAACTCAATAAAATTGAGAAAAAATATTATACTTGGTCATCTATTTATTGGGGGAAATTATCCAATATTACATATCTGTGAGTAGCACAAGTATGTGAACCTTTGATTTCAGTATCTAGTGTGACATCCATGTGCAGCGATAAATGCAACAAAACATTTAACATAACTTTTGATCAGTCCTGCACATTGGCTTCGAGGAATTTTAGCCCATTCCTCTGTGCAGAATAGCTTCAACTCTGGGATGATGTTGGGTTTCCTCACATGAACTATTTCCACAACATTTCTGTTGGATAAAGATGAGGTCTTTGACTTGGTCACTTTTTAACAGTAACTGGAGTCTTCTTTATCCATACTTTGGTGGAATGACTTGTGTGTTTACGGTTGCTGCCTGACCCACATTTTTTTGATATTCAGTTGACAGGCAGATGTCCTGACATTTTCCCATAGAATTCACTGGTATAATTCATAATTAATTATTCCAGCAGCTATGGCAAGTTACTTAGTTACTTACAAGTTACCATGGTTACCTTTGTGACCTTGCTGACTATTACACAATTTGCCCTTAGAGTGATGTATGTTGGTCAACTGCGTAAAGGTAGTCTTGAATTTCCATTCTGACAGTTTTTTTGGTGAGGTATAACCTCTTTATAGTTGGTTTTCTAACCTTTTGTAGCTTGATCATCATCAACAACTCTTTTTTTTAAGGTTCTTTTTAAGAATCTTCTTTGTTCATGCCACAATACACTTCCACAAATGAGTTGTGAAGATCAAACTTCATAGATCCCTGTTTGTTAAATAAGACCTGAATTGTCATCCCATTGATAGAAAAAAACCTGATTTGAATTTCACCTTCAAAGTAACTGCTAATCCTAAAGGCTCATATACACTCATGGATATGTAATATTGGATCATTTTCCTCAGTAAATAAATGATTGAGTATAATTTGTCTTGTGTGAAAATTGGATTTTTCATATTTATGCAGACATATAGGAAATTCTAAAGGGTTCACAAACTTTCAAGCACCACTGCATTCCCTGTGGTTGCTAGAGTGTTGCAAGTTGGTTGCTATAGTAGTTCGAGTGTTGCTTGGGTGTTGGTAGGTGGTGGCTATGGCATGCCAAATGGTTGCAAAATTTGTCATGCCAGACCAAGGCAATACCATGCATGCCATGGGCCCCTGGATCCTTGTTCTGAAATAAAGTAAATATGAGATTTTTAAGCAATGTCATACCTACGTCTGTGTTTTCTGATGGAACTACAACACTCTTGAAACTGTGGGAAAATAAAAGAATGAACATCTGGAACTGGGGGTATTTATGGTTGAGTATCTAGGTGGTTGGTATTACATGTGATTACTATGGTATCCCAGGCGGTTGTAAAGGTGTTGCTAGGTGCTGACTTTGGTATTCCAAGTGGTTCCCAGCTCAATGCCATGTGGTTGCTATGGTATTCCAAGTGGTCCTAGCTCAATGCTATATGGTTGCTATTGTATTCCATGTTGTTGCTAGGGTGTTGTTAGGTTGTTTACTATGGTATTCCAGACGGTTGCTAAGGTGTCATGCCAGGAAAGGAACTCCACCTACTTTGGGCAGCATGGGACCAAGTTTACTGCCACACCTTCTTTGGGCAAGGTGAGAAACAGTTTGGGGACAGTGCCCCTCAGGGTCCCAAGTATGGGGCCAGTGACCTGCAGAGGACACATAAGGAACATCTGATTCAACTGTTCAAACCACTTTGGGCAGGCTGGGATCAAGTTTGGGGTCAATGCTTTGCAGGTGACATTGTGGCCCCTGGGGTGCTTGGTCATGTCAGATCAATTCCCCTGGCCTGTCGCACCTACTTTAGGAAGGTAGGGTCACATATGGGGCCAGTGCCCTGCAGGATACCTAGGGGCCCTTGTTCATGTCAGGCAATGCCCACCAACCACCCAACCCACTTTAGAGAGGCTGAGAAAATGTTTGGGGCCAATGTACTGCAAGGTACCAAGTTTGTGTATGTATTTTGAGGTGGCATTTGTATGTAAAGGCCAAGAGAAAGAACTGTAAATGGAAATCGCAAAATTAAATTTAGACTTCATTGCTGAGGTGAAGGCAACTGCACTTCTTGTTTTTGATTTCTCATCCAAAAGGCTTCTTCAGTTCTAGAAAGGTATTTCACCCAGGTATTTCACCCATGTATTTCATTATCTGTAGCCTCACTAATTGGAAATATATTCATCATTAAACCATTTGCACTGAAATTATTAGCTGGATGTGAGTACTGTACCCCCGCTTAGACAACTCAAAAGCTACCTCCTCCGTTGCATATAGGCTCAGTACAGTCTGGACTTTACTGTCAGTCCATTTGTCTGTTTTTTTTTTTTTTTTTTCATTTTCAGCTAGGAAATCATACACATTGTATCACTATGTCTGTACCAATGCTGTACCAGTCACACAAACGTATCTCACTCAGGATTCTTGCAGTGCGGACACACAACAAAGGGGACAGAGTTCAAAGAACTATGAAAAAGTTCAAATCCTGTCTTGTATAGTCTGTCTGATATGACCCGTTTCTACTCTATAAGCCAATGCTTTGGTTAATAATTTAAAATCTCCATTAAATAAACTAATTGGGTGATACGACAAACAGTGTTTTGTTTTTATCATTCTTTAATATTAAGCAAATAGAATCCATTTTCCAAGTGTGTGGGATTAGATTTTCTTGAAGAACAACATCAATCACAGGCCGAAAAATAGAACATATTTATATTTAGATCATTTTAAATAGTTCTCTATGTCTGTGTATGTGTTACAGCATTCTCAGAAATAGGGAAATTTTAAAGAAACCTCTAAGATCATTGTTAGTCTTACAGTAAAACAAACCTGTCTTTTTCAGTTGATAAGATTTCTTTCTTTCTTTCTTTCTTTCTCTGTCTGTCTGTCTGTCTGTCTGTCTGTCTTTCTTTCTTTCTGTCTTTCTTTCTTTCTGTCTGTCTGTCTGTCTGTCTTTCTGTCATATTTCTGGTGGATGGCAGAACAGGTGTATATACCGCCACCTACTGAGCTGAAGTGTGGAGTGACACCGTCGAATACCATATATTATATACCTAGACGCCGCATCGGCTGCTAGATCATGCGTCAACGTCGTCGCCATATTGGTCTAGGCAAAAGATGCCTGATTGTCTAATAAATAATAATATAATAAAAAAACAACAATAATAGATTAACAATAGTAAATAGTATATGCACTATAAATAGTAATATAATCTTTGTATAAAATAGTACTCAATACTTTATTTACTGTATTATACTACTAGTACAATGCACCATTTCGATTTACACCAAATACACTATTTACTATTGATAATCTATAATTTTGTTAATTATATTATTTACTAGACTACATTTTATTGTATTTTTAGGCTAATAATAATATGCTTTACTATACCCAGGAAAAAATGTAGTGTGAAATTTGATAGCCATGAACCATGAAGTGGCCAATTTACCACCAAAATTCATAGCACAACTGTGAAATAATTCATGGTCAGTTCATAGTCAACCAAGCTTACAGTTGTACTATGAAATTTCACAGTAGAATTATGAAGTGTCCAAATTACCATCAGAAATTCATAGTAGAACTGTGAACCTCATGGTCAAACTGTGAAAATTCACATTAAGACTGTCAAGCAATTCACAGTTTTACTATTAACATTCAGAGTACATTTTTTCCTGGGTACTGTATACTGCCATTATATATGTATAGTTCCTTTAATAATAATATGCTGCACAGTACTACACTCGATATTGCCTTTGATTATCTGTATCCATTCACTGTCATAAAAAACAGAAAGCAGACCGCCTGCCAGTGTCTCAGTATTTGATTTTTATTTGCTGATCTTGTTGCATGTTTTTTCAATGGTGATCAATTATAAGAACTTGAAGATACACTGTTTAGATATGGGTTTTGATATTTCAAAGTGAATGAGCTGAGTTCTTATCTCAGCTAATGAAAAGCTAGAATAATGGGGACATAGACAGAAGTCATTTCCACAACATAAACATTGTACCTTAAATTATAGTGGGACGTTTATAATCCAAATCCATGCTTGACAAACATGAGTTTTTACAGTTTCTTATGACGGTGAATTATTGTCCACCATGCTGACACTCCTATCAAGATTGGGAGTCAAAACTTTTCTTGTCCACCACGCAGACCAAAAACCCCTGATTATAAAAACGACTCATTAAAATCAGCTGAGGAATGCAGGTTTATTGTACTTTTAACCAGTAAAACCACAGTTCCTCATTTACTTTTATGTGTCTCCGGGCCAGTCTTGCTTGGACCAATATGGCGGACACAGCGTTTCCGCAACAATGGCCTATTATCATATTTAGATATATTTATCATATTTATCATACAGTATGTATCATATGTCTGAACCCCATACTTGCCCAATACAGTGGTGCTTGAAAGTTTGTGAACCCTTTTCTATATTTCTGCCTAAATATGACATAAAACATCATCAGATTTTCACACAAGTCCTAAAAGTAGGTAAAGAGAACCCAGTGAAACAAAAGAGACAAAAATATTATACTTGGTCATTTATTTATTGAGGAAAATGATCCAATATTACATATTAGTGAGTGGCAAAAGTATGTGAACCTTTGCTTTCAGTATCTGATGTCACCCCCTTGTGCAGCAATAACTGCAACTAAATGTTTCCTGTAGCTGTTGATCAGTCCTGCACACCGGCTTGGAGGAATTTTAGCCCATTGCTCCATACAGAACAGCTTAAATTCTGGGATGTTGGTGGGTTTCCTCACATTAACTGCTCACTTTAGGTCCTTCAACAACATTTCAATTGGATTAAGGTCAGGACTTGACTTGCCCATTCCAAAACATTTAACTTTATTCTTCTTTAACCATTCTTTGGTAAAACGACTTGTGTGCTTAGGGGTCGTTGTCGTGCTGCATGACCCACCTTCCTCTGAGATTTTCAGCTCATGGACAGACGTCCTGACATTTTCCTTTAGTAATCTCTAATATAATAAATCATTGTTCTATCAATGATGGCAGGCCTTCCTGCCCCAGATGCAGCAAAACAGGCCCAAACCATGGTACTACCACCACTATGTTTCACAGATGGAATAAGGTTCTTATGCTGGAATGCAATGTTTTCCTTTCTCCAAACATAACGCTTTTCTTTTAAACCCAAAAAGTTCTAGTTTGGTCTCATCCATCAACAAAACATTCTTCCAATAGTCTTCTGGCTTGTCCACGTGATCTTTAGCAAAAACTGCAGATGAGCAGCAATGTTCTTTTTGTAGAGCAGTGGCTTTCTCCTTGCAACCCCTGCCATGTACACAATTGTAGTTCAGTGTTTCTTCTGATTGTGGACTCATGAACGTTAACATTAGCCAATGTGAGAGGTTGCTTAGAAGTTACTCTGGGTTCCTTTGTGACCTCACCACCTATTACACGCCTTGCTTTTGGGAATGATCTTTGTTGGTCAACCACTCCCTGGGGAGGGCAACAATGGTCTTGAATTTCCTCCATTTGTACACAATCTGTCTGACTGTGGATTGGTGGAGTCCAAAGTCTTTACAGATGGTTTTGTAACCTTTTCCAGCTAGATGAGCATCAACAACTGCTTTTCTGTGGTCCTCAGAAATCTCCTTCATGCCATGGTACACTTCCACAAATGTGTTGTGAAGAGCAGACTTTGATAGATCCCTGTTCTTTAAATAAAACAGGGTTCCCACTCACACCTGATTGTCATCCCATTAATTGAAAACTCCTGACTAATTTCACCTTTAAATTAACTGCTAATCCTAGAGGTTCACATACTTATGCCACTCCCTGATATGTAATATTGGATCATTTTCCTCAATAAATAAATGACCAAGTATAATATTTGTGTCTTATTTGTTTAACTGGGTTCTCTTTATCTACTTTTAGGACTTGTGTGAAAATCTGATGATGTTTTAGGTCATATTTATGCAGAAATATAGACAATTCTAAAGGGTTTCAAGCACCACTGTAGGCTGTAACTTTAATCAGTCATAAACTCATGACACATTTGTTACAGTCTACCAATCAAATGTATGTTTACCTGGCATTCAAAGACACCAAGATGAGCTGTAAAGTTGCTATGGGTGAAGAGCAACATCTGTCTTGAAACTTCAGCCTCACTACAGACGTTTGTGTAGGATGATTTTTTTTTAAACATTTTTAGTACTGTACTGAATTACAATACAGTTATTACCTTGATTATGCAGATTTCATTAAACACCATATACTACTTTCATATACGTAATAAAGTAGTTCCAACAATCCCTAGTGGGGTGTAACAATACACTGCTCATGATTTGATTCACAATACCGAGTTCATAATTTTTTTATTTTTTTTTATTTCTGAAGTGTAAACAATGCACATTTTCTTGAATACGTTTTTAAATAACACCGACACAGGCTCTCATGCGACCCTGTAAAGAATTTTGAGCGGATAAGATAATGAATGAGTGAGTGAATGAATGATTGTTCAACAATCGAAACTGGTTATACGTAATGATGACACTAAAATACATCATCATCAGCATCACTGCAGTGCTTTATAACTCCTCATAGTATAATATACATGGGAGAACTACTTTTTTTCAGGCTTCCAGGTAAATATTTTTCCCATGTTCTCAGTCTAAATGATTGTTCTTTAGCAGTAAGATACAGTATAAATGCAGTCCTGCTGCAGCATGCTACATGGAAAGCAAATTTTAAGAGCATTTGTTCTCAGAGTAAAATCTAGTGTGTAATTAAGATGAACCTGAAAAAAAACTACGTCTTGTGATATAAACAGTCAATCAAACAAATATAAATGAAATGTCTGAATGTCTGAACAAGAAAGTGTCTCTGAAGGAACCCAGCCTTCTTGGGAAGCCTAGATGTTAAATAGAATAATTTAAAATATAGAATATAATAAAAAAGTAAATATAAAAAATGAAATGTAAAATTATAAAGAATGTAATAAATAAAATATAGAATATATTAAATATAATCATGAATACAATAAAATAGAGAATATAAGTGAGGCTCCGGGCATTATTTGGTCCAGTATAAATGGAGTAACTGAAGGATCTTATGCCATCTAACAGGTAAGAGTTTTGGTGGAATGGTGAACAACAGGAGTGAAGGTGGAGCTAGGATCCTCCAGTGTGATCTGAGTAGAGGTGTCAGGGCTGTAGATGGAGCTGAGAGAACAAGTCAGAGTCAGAGTCTAGAATAGATACAATGACTGCTAAACTAAGTCTTTGTATTAACTAAGCCTGTCATACAGCTTTTAGAAATAAATAAGAGCAGACCTATAATAAGTGGGATGGACAGTGCCTCATCCTAAAAGGTCAGACTTGCACTTTAAGCTCATTTATCTATAAAGCTAACATTTGTTTCAGCACCACTTAGACATAGATCAGTTCAGGGACCATGACCTTCTGTAGGTTTGCTCACCTCACTGCATTGGGATTGGGCCAGAGCATACCGCCTCATTGTACATCGCCTTTGCAAATTTGTACACCACTATTATGTTACTCTTAGTTACCACTGATAGGTGATTGGTGAGAGTGTATATCACGAGCACCTACATGAACATTTATTTTAGGAAACATATAATTATGGAGCTCTCTAAGGCTCCCTGTAATGTCTGCCATCCAGGAATACAGATAAGTTACTGGTGTCAGGTTTTGTAATTTCACGTGTTTTAGGATAGAGCCTCTTATGACCAGAGCTCTTTTAACAGGCTGCTCAGTGGGTGTTTCAGTGAGGAAGGTAAACCTATTTGACACATGAACAGATGATGTGTGTTTCTGCTGGGGGTTGGCCGTTGGTTAGCAGTTTGTTTCTTTCACCTAGCCATTTCGTACTATTCCTGCTGTAAGCATGTTGCAGGATCAGGAGCTACACTGTTTATACCGGTGGAAACTAGACCTTCTATTAATGAGCCATTCCACCAAACAGGTGCCATTTCCATCCCTAGGACATTAGTGTTAGGATCCGTGCACTGTCCCCGGTTTTTGTTTTTGGGTTTTGGGTTGTGGGCGACTGGGACTACATCACCCACAATCCCTTGCGGGACTAAAATGGTTGCGGATCCTAACCAGACGCTGATCTTTGTTTTGTTCTGTGACTGTCATTGGTTGTGGACTTAATCGCTAACTGTACGCAACTGGGATTCTGCCTTTATAAGCTTCATGGTTTTGCGGATGCGTTGCGGTACATCAGTTGCGGTAGATCGGATGCATTGCGGTAGATCAGTGCCATTAGTATGGATGCCATGTGGCTACGTTTGATATATTTGCTGAAAACTCATTCCTGTTACCCAATCCTGTTACTCTTTAAGTGAGTAACAGTAATGGGAGAAAAAATGTAAAAATAAAGTTGTCTGAGACTGACCAATACTCATTATTACCGATTAAAATTGTCTGTAGGGTGTTGCCGGAAAGATGAAAGGGAAAATATAGTACACATCCACACAGAAAGGCTTAGGGATTATCATTTTTGAGGTACATCTTTATTTTTCTCTCAGCTATTTTGTTTGATGGAGCCAGTTGCTTTTGATGTAACCTTACACATATCAGGCTTTTATAATTAAGAATTGTCAACACCTGATGGGACTGGTAAGTACTATAAAGTAAAAATCAATACTGGTGCATATTAAAACAGTGTGGACTTTAGGATTGTCATGGTTGGCCTTTTATCGGTGTTAAACGTAATACTGCTTAAATGATTATAATTTTGTCTTGTTGGATAAAACAATATTAAACCTGTGCTTAAACCTAGAAGTATTAATTCATTCATTACTAACTGGTGAAAACTCACACAGACGCAAGGAGAACATGCAGACTTTACACAGGCAGCGCAAACTACTTGAGCCATCATGCCACCCACCTAGTGTTACTGTAATATGTTAATATAATCTGAATTATATTCTAATGAATTAAGTTCAGATGTTGCTTCCCTGTCACCTGGAGCCATGTATGGTCCTGGTGCTATAGGATGGACAGCCCTCAATCTTCAGTGGTTGCTGTGGCTGAGCTCAAGTCCCCTGGTTTTGGGAAGAAGGAAAAAACAGGCTCTAGAAGATATATGTGTAGGGTAGATGCAATTCTATATGAGCATGGTAGTAACTCTTCCCAGTAGAATGCTGAGGCTGCTTGTCTGATGATGTTAAATAAATGAATAATACAAGGCCTCAACTTTCACAGCAGGAATTTGAGGTGCAGCTGCTGATGAGCATACCGATGTCTGCCTGCTTGAATATTTTGTATAAAGATTGTCCCTCTGTAGGCTGAAGTGTGCATCTTCCTAGGTTTTCTCATTGTCCTCAAGCGTTCATACACTGCTCAAAAAAATAAAGGGAACACTCAAATAACACATCCTAGATCTGAATGAATGAAATATTCTCATTTAATACTTTCTTCTGTACAAAGTGGAATGTGCTGACAACAAAATCACACAAAAATCATCAATGGAAATCAAATTTATTAACCAATGGAGGCCTGGATTTGGAGTCACACACAAAACTAAAGTAGAAAAACACACTACAGGCTGATCCAACTTTGATGTAATGTCCTTAAAACAAGTCAAAATGAGGCTCAGTATTGTGTCTGGCCTCCACGTGCCTGTAGACCACCCTACAACTCCTAGACATGCTCCTGATGAGGTGGTGAATGGTCTCCTGAGGGATCTCCTCCCAGACCTGGACTAAAGCATCCGCCAACTCCTGGACAGTCTGTGGTGCAACGTGACGTTGGTGGATGGCGCGAGACATGATGTCCCAGATGTGCTCAATCGGATTCAGGTCTGGGGAACGGGCGGGCCAGTCCATAGCTTCAAAGCCTTCATCTTGCAGGAACTGCTGACACACTCCAGCCATATGAGGTCTAGCATTGTCCTGCATTAGGAGGAACCCAGGGCCAACTGCACCAGCATATGGTCTCACAAGCGGTGTGAGGATCTCATCTCGGTACCTAATGGCAGTCAGGCTACCTCTGGCGAGCACATTGAAGGCTGTGCAGCCACACCATTACTGACCCACTGCCAAACCGGTCATGCTGAAGGATGTTACAGGCAGCAGATCGCTCTCCATGGCACCTCCAGACTCTGTCACATCTGTCACGTGCTCAGTGTGAACCTGCTTTCATCTGTGAAGAGCACAGGGCGCCAGTGGCGAATTTGCCAATCCTGGTGTTCTCTGGCAAATGCCAAGCATCCTGCACGGTGTTGGGCTGTGAGCACAACCCCCATCTGTGGACGTCGGGCCCTCATACCATGCTCATGGAGTCAGTTTCTAACCATTTGTGCAGACACATGCACATTTGTGGCCTGCTGGAGGTAATTTTGCAGGGGTAGGGCAGAGCTCCTCCTTTTCCTCCTTGCACAAAGGCAGAGGTAGCGGCCCTGCTGCTGAGTTGTTGCCCTCCTATGGCCTCCTCCACGTCTCCTGGTGTACTGACCTGTCTCCTGGTAGCGCCTCCAGCCTCTGGACACTATGCTGACAGACACAGCAAACCTTTCCACAGCTTGCATTGATGTGCCATCATGGATGAGCTGCACTACCTGATCCACTTGTGTGGGTTGTACAGTCCGTCTCATGCTACCATGAGTGTGAAAGTACCACCAACATTCAAAAGTGACCAAAACATCAGCCAGAAAGCATAGGTACTGAGAAGTGGTCTGTGGTCACCACCTGCAGAACCAGTCCTTTATTGAGTGTGTCTTGCTAATTGCCAATAATTTCCACCTGTTGTCTATTCCATTTGCACAACAACAGAGTTTGATTTACCTGGAGTTATATTGTGTTGTTTAAGCGTTCCCTTTATTTTTTTGAGCAGTGTAGTTGGCTCTCTGGTAGGGGCTACACTCCGCTCACAATTTGCTTCACGATACTGAGTTCAAGATTTGATTTTCTCACGTGTATGCTTTTATTTCTTAAGTGCAAACAATGTCAAAATGTGCAAAATGCACATTTGCTTGAATACGGTTTTAAACACATAAAGCTTTAGTCCCCTGCAACTGAAATACATTACTAGAAACTTACTAGAAACTGTACAATTTAAATGTGTAAACATTCCTTTTTCATTCATGAACAATAAAAATTCAAAATAATGTGTACTTTTCTTGTGTAAAAATGTAAACAAAAATGTTTTACAAGAAAATTTGGTCTGCTGCAATTAAAATAAATTAGGAGTTTGAAATGCAGATGTGAGCATTACGTATGGCTGTGGCCACTGGTATTCAAAAAATGCAATTGCAAAAGATGCTGTAATAAACAGATCGCATGTGACATTGTCAATCTCTGTGATGAAAGTACTGATCCATTGACATGCACTATTCCCAGACAAATGCCCATGGTTTAAACATTATTATTTGTTTCACCACCCTGAGTTGACAGTGATATTTGTTCCCCTCATTTGAACTTGGTCAATGCATTTTGAAAGGAATTTTAACTGTCACCCTCTATCTCTTCAAATCATCCAATTGATGGAGCAAAATATTGTATCTTATGGCACATAATATGTGACCGACTTGTTGGATGTGTCTGATTCTGACACTGTCCAGTTGAAACTGGGACAGATTTTCATTTAATTATTATTATTTTTATTTTTGTATTCTTGGCTATGGACTATTGTTGAATCCCTGGTTCAGTTCATGGCCTGGCAAGGTCCTGTGTGGAACTTTCCTGGGTGGGTTGCATTCGTGTTCTCTGGTTTCCTCCCACATTTCAAAGACATCTGTTAGGTCTCTGAATTGTCTCGATGTGTGTGAATGAGTGAGTGAATGAATGAATGTGTGTATGTGTGCTTGTGTGCACGTGTGCCACTAAGATGGATTGGCGCCCTCTGTAGGGTTGGATTCCACCTTCTGCCCAGTGCTGCCGGGAAGAACCTGGTTCCCCGCAACTCTGAATAGGATTAAGTGGGTTTGAAAATGCATAAATGAATGAACGCTTGATATATCTTTTTTTCAAGGTTATCATTATATATATTTATTTCTCCTTATAATAATTTATCATTGACTATCTGTGACCAGACAGTGTCTCAGTTGAAAAATGAATGCTCTTATTTGTGTGAGGCATCTTTATTTTCTCTAAAACACTTGGCTTGGCTTCCATGTAGCAATAAAATTACAGAAGAGCTTCTAACAAAGGAATGGAGGAAAAGGAGTGGAGGAAAATCTTTAGTTGTGCAATGTTTATGCACACTGTGCCTCCATCTGTGACATCAAGCACAGGTAAAAACTGCATTTCAGGAAAAGTATTTTAAACCTTGGTCTTTTGTATGTTTCCATGGTAGAGTAGCCTAGAGATTCATCCTAAATGACTGTGGTTTCTCTCTGATCTGTCCATAGAAAATCTAGCCAACATTATTTGACATTGACAGAGTATACCAGAGTTTCTCAATCCTGGTCCTGGCCCCACCGCTCTGGATGTTTTAGTGTTTTCCTGCTCCCAACACACCTGATCCAACTACTGAGCTCATTAGCGAGCCCGTTATTGAGTTAAAGTGGGTGTGTTTAAACAGGAGAAGCACTAAATTGTGCAGAGCGGTGGGGTGCCAGGACCAGGATTTAGAAACAAACCATTTCAAAAACATCAACCTCAGTAAACAATTAGTGAATCTTAATTGTTTTGGGTTAAGTGTCAGCTCTTTTTAAAGAGGACTATGCAGGTCCTTGGAGAATTTTGTAATTTGAATACAGGTTATGCTTAAGTCAGGCTGTTTTGGAACCTGCAGCAATTACAGGTGCTTTTTACTAAAATGTTTACTTTTCTGTTTAAACTTATAAACTAAATAGTTTGTGGGTTAATCTTCTAACATTTTGAAGATGTTCACTTTTGATTAATCAATGTTTTTCAGGAACTGAAAGAGAAGCATTTGCTTATGTCATTTGTTTAAATTCGTAATGTGAAGACCATTTTATAACAAAATGTTATGTAATAAATTTTTTAGCAAATGTTTGTGCAAAGGAAACTTGCTTTAACACCATAGTAATGCAATGTGTTACAAGGACAAAATACCTGTAGTATGCGCACAGAAAAGTATTTCTTAACACAGAATTTTAAAAAAAGTGATATTTTTGGGTGGCACAGTGGCACAGTGTTTAACATGGTTGCCTCACAGCTCCAGTGTCCCCGGTTCGAACACGAGCTCAGCCTGTGTGTAGTTTGCATGTTCTCTCCATGTCAACGTGGGTTCACTGCGGATGCTCCGGACATGCATTAGGTTAATTGATTACTTAAATTGGCCCAATCTGAGTATGTACAGTGGGGCAAAAAAGTATTTAATCAGTCACTGATTGTGCAAGTTCTCCTACTTAGAAAGATGAGAAAGATCTGTAATTTTCATCATAGGTACACTTCAACTATGAGAGACAAAATGAGAAAAAAAATCCAGAAAATCAAGACCAAAGAGCTGTCGAAGGACACCAGGAAGAAAATTGTAGACCTGCACCAGGCTGGGAAGCGTGAATCTACAATAGCAGATTGGTGTGAATAAATCAACTGTGGGAGCAATTGTAAGAAAATAAAGACATACAAGACCATTGATAATCTCCCTCGATCTGGGGACCCACGCAAGATCTCATCCCGTGGGGTCAAAATAATCATGTGAACGGTGAGCAAAAATCCCAGAACTACACGGAAGGACCTGATTATTGACGTGGAGAGAGTTGGGAGCAGAGTAACAAAGGCTACCATCAGTAACACGCTATGCCGAGAGGGACTCAGATCCTGCAGTGACAGGCGTCTCCACCAGAGAGCATATGGATGATCCAGAAGAGGATTGGGAGAATATCATGTCGTCAGATGAAACCAAAATAGAACTTTTTGGTAAAAACTCAACTCGTCGTGTTTGGAGGAAGAAGAATGCTGAGTTGCATCCCAAGAACTCCATACCTACTGTGAATCATGGGGGTGGAAACATCATGCTTTGGGGCTGTTTTTTTGCATAGGGGACAGGACGACTGATCTGTTTTAAGGAAAGAATGAACGGGGCCATGTATTGTGAGATTTTAAGCCAAAACCTTCTTCCATCAGTGAGATCATTGAAGATGGAACGTGGCTGGGTCGTCCAGCATGACAATGATCCCAAACACACAGCTCGGACAACGAATGAGTGGCTCCATAAAAAGCATTTCTGGTATATATATATACACACACAAAAGACGCCTGCCTAGCCCATATCAAATGGCCCAATATATTTATATTTTATAGTAGTTTTAAATGTATATATGTTTTGTTTGATACTAGAATTATTGCATTTCTGTATTATCTAAATGGGATGCTGTTAATATATGAGACAATGTCTATTTTATCTACAGACTTGCACACCTCCAAACCACTGAACTACTGTCATCTGCAATTAACGTACTGTGTGCTGTTCTCTATCCATCTGTCTATTACTTTTTCATCCGCTATCTTCTATCCACTTCTGACTTTGATGACAAAACCTTGCTTTTTCTTATTATTTTGTCACCATGGAGACAGGCTGCCTAATTAAAGACAGGTTGTATACTTGATAACAAGCTGGTATCAGGGACTATGTAAGTTCCCTCTGCATAGTATCTTTACCAGCATGCATTAAGACCCACACAATGGACTAAAATTCTTTGAAGAATATTAAAAAGGCAGCATATAAAACTTTAATAACTTGAATAAGTAAGAATGTAATAAAAGTTTATTATTAAAGGTCTTACTACGAGCTTCATATGATATTGTAATGTTGTCCCACTGCAAAGGGACAAAATGCACCAAAGTATTTAGATCCCAGTTGGTACCTATATGAATCATACATATTCATTTTGTTTGGTATGATCACTGAAATTGAGGAATAAAGAAGAAAAGAACGAGGATATGGTGTAGAAGACATGTTTAACCTCCTGAGACCTCGCATCCCCACATGAGGACATGACGTTTTGGGTTTGCTACACCTCATACTTCATTCTACTTAACTCAGTCTTCATTTGTAGACACTCTTGAGCATTTCACAAAAACAAAACTACCTACTCGCTCTGTTTTATACATAAAAAAATCAGAGCTCTGAGGACGGTAAGGAGGTCTCAAGAGGTTAAAGCAATGCTAAGTCTTAAAATGATCTTCTCCTGTCTTAATCATATCAATTATTGTCATCTTGCAAAATGCCAAAATCATTTGGTCTTCATCAAACCTAAAATGTGGCTTGTCTCAACACTTATTTTCATTTTCATTTTGTGTGATTAGAATTACTCACTAAGCAGCGTTATGACTATGTAGCATATCGCACAAAGAAAATGCTGGGGACAATCTATTTAATAAATGGAGGGATGATACCCTCTTGTGCTTCAGAATGAGGTTGCATTGTGTAGTATACATAAATACTTACTTCAAATCAAGCATAGACAAACATTTAAGAAATATACAAAGCTTTTGTTGTACCAACAAATATTTGCAGAGCTGCACAGCTCACATTGCATGCTTACCTTATGCCTGGAGGCTTAAGGACGTTATTCAACATACCTAACTCCAAAAAAGGTAAACTCAGTTAGCATTTCTGTATGCGGAACAGTAAAGCCAACATATACCCTAGAGTTAATATTTACCTATTGTTACTGAAGGAAAACAACACTGTAGAGATTTTCAATTTTCTTTAACATCTCAGTGTGAAAGACCATTTTAAATGGGCCAAATGTTAAGGTTAAAATAACTCATATAGGAATTTTACTATACTTTGAAATGACCAATGATAGAGTATTTATATAGTCACTACAGCATTAACAAACAGAAAAATTAACAAATAGAAAATGAAGCAGACATTACATATGCAATGTTAAATTTAGAGTTGCACCAGGTTTTCTCTTCCAGTATCTGAACTGTGGACATCGGCCAATACCAAGTACTGATCTAATGGCATTCATTCATGCATTCACTTTCTTATCCGCTTAATCCTGGACAGAGTCTCATGAAGCCGTTGACTAGCTGGCAGCACAGGACGCAACCCTAGACAGGGCGCCAATCCATCATAGGGCACATACACACTCACACACACACACTAGGGCCACTTTTTAAAGTAAAGAAAAGAACGAGAGAGGAAGGACCCAGACTGCTCCACCTGGGACCAAACCCAGCATCTTCTTGATGTAATATAAGTGTTTTTTTTAAAATAATAATAATGATGAATTCTTTATACCTCACTGTGTCTAACATGAGGCTGTAGCAAAAGATGCGGCTAACATAAAATAATAAAAATGAAATCATAAATTCAAAACAATGAAAGACAAGAAGTATTAAAAACTTTTTGAATATTTTATTTATTAATACTACACATACATAATAAAAACTAATAATATACATACTAATAATACAGTAAGATACCTCCAAATTGCAGACGTTTGTTGTTAGCCAGCATGAATTGTGCTGCCTGTCCTGTTAGCTGATGTTTAAATTGAGGAATTTTAGCATTAGGCACCCTTATTATTCATTTCATATTTAACCAAGTTATTGTAATATAACTACAACTTTTTAGCCTACATGAAATTGACAATAATGCATATAAAGTATGAAATAGTTTATCGCTTGCAAAGCTGATCCAGGAACTTTAGAGGAAAAAGTTTTTATTCTGTTGCACTGCAGCATAGCAAAACAGCCAATGCAGATTTCACGTTTGCTAATTTACATTCATAATATTCATAATTAGTCATAATATATTCCAGAGTATTGGACTGGTGCATCACTAGTTAAATTATGAATCACATAATTTACTTGTTTCCCTTGACAATCAGGTAAGTACAAACATTTGAATTGTTCAGCAGTTGTCTATGAGGTCCACAGATCTTTGCAACTCCAGTCACAAGGATCCTTCTACACGTAAATATGAGTTTGAAATAGTTGCTTTTGTTTGAAACCGCATAGGACGTAGTTCATATCCAGCTGTCCCCGTGTATATGCAGTGTATATCGGCACATACCCTTATCAGTTCTCCGTCCAACAAATAGTACAAAAGAAGCTGGGCTGGAAAAGTGATAAGGAGATGTGACCGACAATCAAATGTTGATTTGGCTCTAGACCAAGAAAACATTTCAACTATGTAAGTAATTCATATGAGTTGATACATACTTGTACACTCTGGATCATCATCTGCAAACAAATAAAGTTGAATTATATTTACAACTACGTAATTGGTAAGATTGTAAAGAATGCAAAAGAAACTAACATTGGAAAAAGTCAGAAACATAACTATAATATAAATAGATTCCACTGATCGAGCAGGTTAGGTCCATAATATTTTAAACAAAAATGTAATATTGTTAATAGTGGAAAAAGAAATATGGAAGGAATTTTCTTACCATACTTTAAACCTATCCAAAAGGAACTAATTCATCCATTTCAACTCATCACATCTGTCCACAAAGCAGAGTAGTTTCCACTATGCTCCCTGTGACAGTAAAGTAGGCATTGAGAACACGCCCTATTGTAGAGTTAAATTTTTTAAATTTATACAAGCACCACCCTGTCCAGGCTTTCTTGCAGCTCCCATTGGTCAATGGCTCTTACAGAGACCTCTTTTCTGTAACTTAGCAAAAAATCCGAAAATGGATTAGGCAGGGCATGCCCAAATTCCTGTGTAATGTCAAAAAAGGCATGTAGGTATGGTTCAGCTGCACATTCCGGCACAAATACATGTGAGATTTGTGTTAGCTGTCTATCAAGGAATCATAGAAGAAGTCTTAACCCACATTCCTTCATTTTTCGCTAACTTTTATGCTGTTGGACATGTATCAAAACGTAATTACATTTATCCTATCCTAACATCAAATGGAGGCCACTATATAATAATAAGATAATAATAAGTTATAAACAATAACCTTAACTAATTTATTAGAGATTTTGTATAGTAATGCCAGCTCTCTAATAATGCTTAGATCTATAAAGATATGCTGTTGATCTGGGATATTTGTAGTCAACCTAATTAATAGTTTGAAGATAAGGGCAGTGTTTTGTTTATTTGGTTTATTTAACGTCGCTATCAGCATCAGCGGCCATTTTAGTGACACACACAAGGTTACATCGAGACTAGTCATATGTATACACAGATTGGGGTTATTTGGATTAATCAATTAACCTATTGCATGTCTTTTGTCTGTGGGAGGAAACCAGAATACCTGGAGTAAACCCAGACACGAGGAGGACCCATGCAGCTCCACATTGGATCAAACACAGGACCTTCTTGCTGTGAGGTGATGGAACTACTTGAAATTTGAGGCAAACTGTTTTTAAATCATTACAGATTACAGTGTAGTACTGGGGCATTGTTACATATTTTTTATGTTTTATTTGGACACATTATCCATTATTCAGACCTTTTTTGTTTTGGAGTAAACAGTGGTTTGTATTCTCTAGTAATTACTGCTGCTTAGTCTGGTTCAAAACCAGCTTTTCAGCTTTTTTTCTGGTCCACTGCATTGTTTAAGCACATTTTAAGTGATGATCTGCTGTTTGCCTTTAAAGTCTGAACATGTACACTCCTGATTTAGCCTGACTCTAAGGTTTAGTTAGCTAACTGTAGACTGATTTCTTCAGAACTGACAAATGGTGTAGGATTTGGTTAAATCAACTCAAGATTTGAAATTGGGTTAGGGTTTGGACATAAACGCTTTCTGCATTTATTTCCATTAAAGCTCACAAGAAACTTGGAGCAACTACCAAAACTAAAAAATTTCATGTGTACATCTACAGTGTAATATCCTGGAATATTTAGCAAAATTCTCAAATTTTGAGGCCACCAATGCCCCTCCCCTCAATAGAATACAGTGATTTTCATTATAGATTATATAATCAGCATACCAATTTGAGTGACAACATGAAAAATAAATGACATAGATTACAAAATGTATGGTATTTGATATGCTGGTTGGCAAATGCATTTGTTATTATCCAATAAATATAATGGGACTAAACTTTAAGAAATTTTAAATGTCTTTTTTTTTTTACAAACTATATTGGCTAGAGATTTTGAGGTTGGGATTTGACTGTGTGCTCGCGTGCGAGTGTGTGCATTAAGCTTGGAAGAGCGCTGACTCAGGTGTCTGTTAGTTAATCAACCATAATAACTATTTGCCTTTTATATACTTTTCTTATTTAACCGGTACTGCCCAGAGCATGGGCGTTTCTGTTTACTGCCTACTATAATGTCATGTGTTAATAATGTCAAGCACAAGCTTCACAGTACAAGTCAAAGATTATGTTTGGAAGGGAAACTTTCTTTTTTTCTATCACTTTTTAAGGTGTGATACTTTAATCAGCAACTCCTGACACCCAAGGATATGAAATCAGTAATTGTGAAGCTTACTTCACGTCTATTAACAGGATATTATTATGCATGCTGTATTAATTAGGATCATCTTTTATTTGTGAATATCTTTTTAACTGATTGCACTATTTGCACTAATTTCCGGAGACATTCCTGAATGCCCTTTTAAAGGTTTAGAATTTAGTGTATCGTGAAATGCAGTTAACACTTCACTTAACACTTAATTCAAAATTGTAGACTTTGAAAACCATAATAGACTCATATTATAGAAGTTTACTACATGAATCAATTAAACAAACAACCATCAAATAACCAGTGAACCAAATGTGCTGATTTGCAGAGAGTATCTAAATGCCTTTCTGCATGGGATGCCATTAAAAGCTACTGATCTCTGGTGACACCTCTTCTGCATGCTATTGTCCAGGAGAAGAGGCAGGCAAGCATGCATGGATCATTGTGTGTGTTTAACACGTCCCAGTTTTCTTAGTCTGGTTCCGCTCTACTGCTTTTTGAAAAAGCAAATAGTTAATCCACCTTTGGATGACTCCTCCGCTCACATGGATGACAGGATATCTGCCGAACCACCTTAGTTTGGATGAAGATTAACCCTGGTGTAAGTACACACACACACACACACACACACACACATACACACACACACACACACACACACACTTAGTGTTTGGCGTGTTTGCAAGTGTGCAGAGATGGTCAGTGAGAAGTTTGGCAATATATTTCTTCATAAATATCTTCCAGGATGTTGTTGTCGGGTTTAGTTTTAGCAGTTGGGTCTTTTATTTACAGTGGGGTCCAAAAGTCTGAGACCTATTGTAAATGTTTCTACTTTGCATTTTTCTCTAATTTAATACAATATTTTTGTTACATATCATATAAACAACAGTACCGAAAGTTGAGTACCGAAAACGATGAGTACCAAGCAAATTTTTCCCATAAGGAATTATTGAAATTGAATTAATCCAGACCCCCAGAAAATCCAAATAAGGCATCCAAGTATAAGGCATTATATGCATTATTGCAGTTGTGTTGTACAGGTGCTCCCTGATTTACAATGGGGATATGTTCCAAAATCCATTATAAGTTAAATCTGATGGGGCATTTGAATACAGAGAACGCCAAGAATTCAGCAACATCACAAGGGTGCTTTTTGGAATATTGTGAAATCATTATGGGAAAACATGGATCATCAGATTTTGCATCAACTTGTGGACTCAGTTGCTCAGCAACTTTAGGTCAAATCACTGTTTAGGAAATTATAACTGTCATATGAGTACTCCTCCTACAAGGCATTTTCAGTAGTGGTCTCAGACTTTTGGCTCCTCTGTATGTTTTCCTCAAAAGCTAGAACAACAAATACACAGTGGTTTTGTTTTGTTCTGATTTTATATTAATGGCATTTTAGTGGTAATCATGGCAACAATGTTCCCAGTTTTAGGGTTTGTACAAGTCATGTAAACAGCAACAACAATAAATAGGTATGCACCACTTAACATCCACAATGCACTCTGAAATCACAGCTTTTACAGCATGGATGTTGCATGAATGCCATAGAGTAAACAGGCATTGATTCTAACAAGATATTCATAAATTATAGATTATAATAGGTTATTTCTGTACTGCACCACAGATGTGTGCAATCGGAGAAATTATGCTGCACATACCAGTGCTTCATTCATTCTGGACCTATACAGAGTAGTGGTGGCAAAGCACATACAGTATGATCAGTTTACTGGCTAGCCATAGCATAGGGAATCTTATATCCTTTCAGTGGAGCTGCAGTTACTTGCAATACCTAATACAAAGCTATTTTGCCTAATGACACATCATAATGTAAATTATAATTATTGTAAATAATTGGCAAGAATTACTGGCACTGTTTTATGGAAGTTTGAAGTTCCGGATTCCCAGTTTACTTTGAGAGGTCAATTAAACATGATTGCTGTCAGTTAAATTCAAATTATTTACATGGCGCTTTTCACAACAGAGCATTGTCTCAAAACAGCTTTACAAATATATGATATGTTCATGATGTCACAAACAAAAGAAGAAATTGTTCAAGTATATTTTTAACAAATACGTTTGACTTGGAGACTCACAGAATGTCTGTATCTGGGGTTTCAAAGCAGTGCACACTGTGCCACATTGTTCACCTGAAGGAGTTTGAGGTTTTTTTTAACTAACAGAGCGATTCTGCAGTGAGATGTTTGATCGTTTGATTCATTAAATAATATAGTATATACACTTTGGTAAACATTGCATTACTGAATTTGAATTAAATTGAATTGAAGCTGGGCTTCCTTTGTAGATCTAAAGCAATTGCCTGTAATAGAGAGTCTGACTTCTCACCCAGTTTAAAGTCACCTGAGACTTTGCACTTTCCCTTTCTCTGAGCTCTAAATATTACAATAAATGTCATCAATATATATATGAAATCCCTGATATCCTCTGAATACTTGTTTTTGTAACAAGATTTGTTCCACATTTAGTGGCATTTCATTTAGTGTTCTTTCTTGACCCACTGTCCTGATAATTACTGCAACCCCATGAGGGTTCACAGACTGCCATAGACCAATTATTCCTCATAAATACCTCACCATCAATGCCTGAACAAAGAATAAAGGGTAAATGACTTATGTTGTATATTCTAGCATTCATAATCAATTTTAAATGTTTTTCTAATATGTAGTTTCCTACCTCACACACCTATGGCTGCTTCCCAAACCAGCTAAGCAGAAATCACTGCAATTTATTTCCATCTCAGTGCCCCAGAGCGCTTCTTAAAGAGACAGAGCTTACTTTATATAACAACAAAAACATAAGCACCCAGTTACACTCTCAATCTGCTTGCAACCATGTTGCATGCAGACTTCTGCTCAGTTGGACATTTCACTGGGTTTACACTGAGTTTGGCCTGTATCAAGGATTTCAGACTGGTCATGATTGTTGCATATGTTACTGCCAGTCACTGATGTCAATACTTTTGTCATTCGGTTGCATAATATACAATACGTACTGTAGAGCCAGAGCAATCAGCACTGAAACATCAAGAAATCCACTCTATCCTTGAACTAAAATGACAGGAGAGTCTGCCAGTGGGTCTTGGTTAAATCTGGGGTCGGATAAAAGCAAGCAGTTATCAACCTTTTCAAGGGTTATTGAATAATTACAAATAATGTGTCTGTGTAAAATTTTAAAATGGCAGTGACTGCACAGAATCTGAGATCTCAGTGATTTTTGACTGTAGTGTGCCAGATGTGCAGGTTTGTGTATTTCTATTACTGCTGATTTGCATTCACAACAGTCTCTAGTGTTTATTCAGAATGGTGCAGTGAAGAAAAAAACATCCAGTATGTGACAGTTCTGATGACAGAAATGCCTTGTTTATGATAGAAATCAACAGAGAACAGCCAGATGTTCGAGCTGACAGAAAGGCTCTGGTAACCCGGATAACCGCTCTGAAGTCAAAGTTAGAATGATTTATATAGCACTTTTTACAGCAGTATTGCCTCAAAGCAGATTTACAACTATCTTGGCCCATGACCCCAATTATTCAAGCCTACAGTAACTGTAGCAAATAAAATCTCCCTAAATGTGATTAGGAGGAAAGCTTAAGAGGACCATGGCTCAAAGGGGACCCAACCTTTTTGGGTAGCCTAGATGTTATTGCAAGAAACTAAACTAAATTCTATAAATAATAATTATAATACTCTCTCATACTCACTATCAAATCTCTCACACACACTGTCATACTCTCTCACATTCACTATCAAACTCTTAGGCATTCTTAATAACAAATGTAAGAGAGTTTGATAGTGAGTGTATTGCATATATATATGCAATTTTAGGGGTATTTATATGCAATTTTAGGGGTAGTACAGTTGTGCTTGAAAGTTTGTGAAATAAATGACCAAGTATAATATTTTTCTCTCATTTATTTAACTGGGTTCTCTTTTTCTACTTTTAGGACTTGTGTGAAAATCTGATGATGTTTTAGGTCATATTTATGCAGAAATATAAAAAATTCTAAAAGGTTCACAAACTTTCAAGCACCACTGTATGTACTTAGCGGTGTAAGAACACAGAGTCTATGAACAGAAAAGAGTTGTGCCAAGTGTTACATGAGACTCTGGCACCACTAACTATTGTAGCATAGCTAGAAAGGGAAGAACCAGTAGGTAACACAGCCAAGAGGGTTCACGTGGGACATCAGCAACACATCTCCCCAGCAACCAACAAAACTACTTATGTGAAAGGCAACCCAACATCTCAGATCAACATAACACTCTTTGACACTCTAAGGCAAGAATTCACAATCCCAGACAACAGAGAACCGAAGTCCATCTCATTCAGACAACAGACAAGCTACTGGCCCAAAGGCATGATAGAGAAGGCAGGCCAGCAATGACCCTAGACTCCAGCCCCATATCCAGAGCTGCACATCAAAGTAAAAACTAACTGACTAACTGAAACCCTACCTAAATAATGATGTTTTTAATCTAGACTTAATGATTTGAAGTGTGTCAGAATCTGGGGGCCATGTACGAGAATGCCCTTTCCCCTGCCGAGACTTTTTTAATTCTTGGAACTAAAAAAGAAAATGAGTTTTGCACCTTGTGAGGTAGATGTAAGACTACAAGAGTTCATTCAGATACTGTGGGGCCAGGCCGTGTAGAGATATAAACTCAACAAAAACTTTATTAGGTATGCCTCCTTGATTGTATACTCATTCTCCATTTTTTCATTTTATCAGTTTCACTTTCCATATAGGTGCACCTTGTAGTTCTACAATTACAGACTGTAGTCCATCTGTTTCTCTACATACTTTGTTCGTCCCCTTTACTCTGCTCTCTAATGGTCAAGACCACCACAGATCAGGTACTATTTGGGTGGTGGATTATTCTCAGCACTGTAGTGACACTAATGTGGTGAGGTGTGTTAGTGTATGTTGTGCTGGTATGAGTGAATCAGACACAGCAGTGCTGCTGGAGTTTTCAAACACCTCAGTGTCACTGCTGGACCAAAAATTGTTTACCAACCAAAAATATCCCACCGCCAACAACCTGTATGCAGAATCCTGTGAGCACTGATGAAGGATTAGAGGATGACTAACACAAACTGTGTAACAACAGATGTTACTACTGCTACTGTCTCTGACTTTACATGTACAAGGTGAAGCAATATGGAAGGTGTGCCTAATAGAGTGCACAGTGAGTGAACACAGCTTTTAAAAATTCCAGCAGGAACACTTCTGTGCTTGATCCAATCGTACCAGCAAAACACACTAACACACCACCACCAGATCAGTGCCATTGCAGTGCTGAGAATGATCCAACATCATTAGAGAGATGTGATCAAATTTTCTAGTTCTAATTAGCACTTTTACTTATAAATTTACTAGAGCATCCAGTCAGTAGAGCGCCACAGTAATTCAACCTCAAGGATATAAATACAAGAACCAATTTCTCAGCATCTATAAAATAGAGTATACAGTATTTCTAAGTTTAGCAATATGTCTTAGTTGGAAGAAAGCAATTCTAATGATGTTGCTAATGTGCACTTCAAAGCGGAGGTCTCACTTAAATGTGACACCTAATTTTTAACAGATGGACTGGGCATTACTGAGCAGACATCAAGGTTTAATTTGGATTTAGACAACCTGTGTCTCTCGGCCTTGGGTCCCAATAATAATGCATCAATTTACATAAAAGAAATTTAAAGGACATCCGATCTTTTCTTTCTTTTACACAATCCTCAATCTTACTGATTGTAAGGACATAATTTGGTTGGGCTAATAAATAACTTCGTGTCATCTGCATAGCAGAGGATACTAATGCCATGCTTATGGACACTGAAGTCTGAAGAAATCAGAGCATAAATTATTTTATTTATTTATTTATATATTTAAATTGTGTCCCTAATTGATAGAGGTCGATCAAATAGGATCTATACCAATAAATCACCAGTGGTAATTTCTAACCTCTACCTGTGGTATTTTCTAACCTAAGAAATAAAATATCATGATCTATAGTATCAAATGTAGCACTTACAGTGCTGCTTGAATGTTTGTTAACCCTTTAGAATTATCTATATTTCTGCATAAATTTGACCTAAGACATCATCAGATTTTCACACGAGTCTTAAAAGTAAATAAAGAAAACCGAGTTAAACAAATTAGACAAAAATATTATACTTGGTCATTTATTTATTGAGGAAATGATCCAATATTAAAGTTATCTAAAGGAAAATATCAGGACATCTGTCCATGAACTGAATCTCAAGAGAAGGTGGGTGATGCAGCAAGACGACGACCCTAAGCAGACATGTCATTCTACCAAAGAATGGTTACAGAAGAATAAAGTTAATGTTTTGGAATGGCCAAGTCAAAGTCCTGACCTTAATCCAATTGAAATGTTGTGGAAGGACCTGATGCGAGCAGTTAATGTGAGGAAACCCACCAACATCCCAGAGTTGAAGCTGTTCTGTATGGAGGAATGGGCTAAAATTCCTCCAAGCCGGTGTGCAGGACTGATCAACAGTTACAGGAAACATTTTGTTGCAGTTATTGCTGCACAGGGGGGTCACACCAGATACTGAAAGCAAAGGTTCACATACTTTTGCCACTCACTAATATGTAATATTACATCAAGGACTCAGATAAAGCTAAGGGATGTGTGTTTGTTTGTTTGTTTATTTGTTTTATTTAACACTGCATCAGCTTCAATGGCTGTTCTCAACAGGAACAAGGTTATTCACAGACATAAGGATAGCTTAGGTATGAATTTAACATAAGCAGTGGCTCTATAATATTGGGTATTAGTTCTTTAAGTTGGTATGTAAAAACCAACTAGTCATGAATTACAGCTAAATACCTACACTAGTACTGCATCTGTTAAGTTGCTGAATAGCTGGATGTTGTGATAAGTTTTATGTCAAATATTTATCTTATCATTACACATATTCCTGAAATCATTACGGTTGCAATCAGGTAATTTCTAGAGTCAAAATCTGTAATGTTTCTAGTGACTGTATTACAAATTAATCTATGATTGTTTTTATTTAGTATATTAGTGAGGACAAAAATACAGCTTTTATTTTATTTTTAACTTCATGGGTATGTTTATACTCTGCCATGCTATTCCTTCAAGCAACCTGGAATACAATATAATCTCCAATTTACTATGTTACATTCTAAAATCCAAGTAGTTCATTTTAAGGTATGGGTGTGGTCATTACACCATGGTACAAACCTTTTTTCCTAAACGCTTTTGACCCTAGTAGGTGCAACTTTAGCTAACATTAGGTGAAACAAACATGCTAATTGTTAGGCAGCATTTTTGAGCTGATTGGACTGTGTTACAGTAGGTTATTAATAAATGTATCTGAAGTAGCAGATGTAATAGTGCATTTGGTGTGATAACGAGGCAGTAGGCAGATATTATTAGTTACAAGTACTGAGTCATAGCAATCAGAGATTCAATAATTTTGCCAGGAAACAACGAGATTATCTGTACTGATAACAAATGTTAATATTAGATCTACAGCAGTGGACCGATCCTATTACACATGGTGATGCACATGGATTCTAAAGTTGACCTAAATGCAGTTTTAAGTGGATCTTCTCATTTTCAAAGTGAATATTAAAATCACCTACAATTGTAGTCCTATCAGTTGAAAGTGTTAACTGAAAGTGAATAAGGGCCTGGGGGGTGGTAAATGGTGATTAACTGAAAAGTGTGTTTTTTTTTCTTACATGACAACGTCATATTAAGCACAAGTGTTTCAAACAAGTTTTACACTTCTGTAATTAGATTTAGCAGTAACATTGAAGTCTTGGTTAAAATTGTGGCTACTCATCCTCCACAGCCCATAAGGTGAGAGTTTTGAACATAACTACAACCAGGAGGGGATGATTCATATAAAGCTAAATATTTATCAGGTCTGGTCCAAGTTTCAGTAAGACAAATTAATTTAAACAATTATCAGTAATAGTTTAATTTACAATATCTGCTTTAGATCTGATACTTATGCCAATGCAACATTTTAATAATAAATTGGCAAAAAAAAAAAAGAATAAGAAAATTCTGTTTTCACTTTGTCATTATAGGCTGTTGAGTGCAGAAATCAGCACAAGGCCGAAAGACAAAATGTGAAAAAAAAAGAAACATGTAGCTATGTACATTAATAAAGTCAATAACTGTATTCTGTTTCTACATTATACTGTACTATACTACACTACATTATACAGTATACTGTAATTATATTTATAATGCATTACCAGATGCTAATGCCTTCAGTGTAAGTACATATTTGAAATTCTAAACTAAGGTATGTTTGTGCTTGGAAGAAATTATAGGTAAAAGCAAGTCTGTGCTTTTGAGATTTCACAGATTTCCAGCTTGCTGCTCAGATGCTTGGTTATTTTTCATTGTCCACCAGATGGTGCTCACATGCAATCCATTGCTGCAACAACCTATTTATCAAAGCCAATGACGAGACTGTACCTCAGTTGCATAGCTAAGCAGCTGAATAAGCTAAAAGATTTTAGTGGTGTAAATTTTAACTGTGAGCTGCTTTTCTTGTCATGCGGACTGTAATTTCCATGAAATTGTAGGGTACATTTGTTTTGTTCCTCAATGTATTACAGTAATGACCTCAAAGAACAAGTGCACAAATACAGTACTCATGCATGTATTAGCATACACGCGAGAGACAAATTAATATAATGTACGTGGGTGGATGTGGGAATGGTAGGTGTGTAAATTAGCGAACACTGCAGTAAATCTGGGGCTATTTCATCTGTCTCCCCTCTAACATGCAGTCAGATTTTTCTATTCAACTCTGCCATTTATCATATTACTGATTTTGAAGAAGCTGTACCATCCCACATATCACTGTTCTTCATGCCATTTTATCAAAACCTGTAAAAACCTTTTTTAAAAGAAGGAGCAGATGTTCAACACAAGGAGTTCTATATATTTGCCTTCCCCAGTAACACTGCAGTAAAGAGGAGAGACAGGAGGGTGTTTAAGATCACCACCTCAAATATCAGCTCTGCATGCTGTTGCCAAGTCCTGTTGCTATGGAGATTGCATCCTACAGGTGTAAGTAAGAGCAAGTCAGCTCTGCTTTCCCTCCTTTGTTGCTTTTCCCCCTCATACCCTTGTTTGATCTTCTTCTTTTTGTAAAAATCTCCTTCTTATATTATCACATTTTTCTGAAAGCCTGGCGGTGTGAAAGTCATGAAAGAAATCACAGATTGGCAGTCAGACAGCATATCATTTTAAGGCGCCGGAAAACGTCTGACTTGTGTAACATCAATTATTGTAGTGCTATTTCAATCACCTGCTGCAGATTTCAGCTATTCCTGCCAAAAAAACACAGTGAGACAGTTTCAGCTTTGCCATTTTCTTTATGTTTTGTGGGCCTATGCGACATGCCTTTAGGGGAGATGCCAATCTTCCCTCTCAGAGGAGGTATGTCTTACTGACCAAATACTGTAGTCATGGCACTCAATTTAAGGTGTATGCAGACTTGAGTAGTACATAGAACTCCTGCCTTGTCTTGATTGTGGCAGATTGAGTAGTCGCATAGTAATCAATCACTGTTTTCAACAAGTAAAGAGCTTACTTTTATGCATGTCAAATGATAGAATCATTTAAAGAATAATCCAATTAAAAACAAAATTGGGTTGATGTTTAATTTTAAAACATAACATGGGGGCGGCATGGTAGCTCGTGGGTATCCTCACAGCAAGAAGGTCCTGGGTTAAACGCTGGCGTGGCTGGTCCTTTCTGTTGGAGTGTGCATTTACATTTACATTTACATTTAACATGTTCTCTTGTTCATGTCCCTCTGCGTGGGTTTACCCGGGAACTCCGGTTTCCTTCACCTCCACTATTAGTCCCACTGTTGATCCCACACCCTTCCTGTCCTCACTCGTCTAGTGTGCACCTTGGGCGATACTCATATGGAGGGGGGGGGGCGGGGACGAACGGGAAACAGTATCGGAGGGCACTAGACTGGATATAAAGTACCGTGCTGAGCAACTAAAATGTTGTAGCTGACTCCGGTGTGTGTTAGTGTGGGGGGGCACCAAATGTACAAAAAACCAGTGCACTTTGGGTGGGTGTTACACGGTTGAGGGGGGACGTGCACGCAGAACGCGCCAAAAAAAGTGGCAGGGGGGGGCATAAACCCAATTTAATATTGTGTGACAAGTGTGTGTAAGAAGTAAACTACTCAAATGCCGTTTTTTAAAATGAATGTGTTTTATTATAGGGAGGGGAAAAAAAAAAAAAAAAATCCAAATCTACATGGCGCTGTGTGAAAAACTGATTCCTGCCTTGCGCTGTATGCCACCGGTAGGCACCCGGCTCTCCTGTGACCCTGTCAAGGGGCAAGTGGAAACCCACAAAGCACAATGTCACATGTGGTGTAAGCATGTTTGGTTTGGCGGATACCCCATGCCAGGATAATGATACCTGCCTGACCTTCATTGTGCCAATCGGTAGGTTTTGGTGAGGAGCGATAATGCTAATGGATTGTTTTGTCAGGGTTTGACCTAGGCCGCATCCTTAAATTTAAATGTTTTCGGTATCCCCAGGATATTTTGGACATTTACAATGCTTCAACTTTGTGAGAGAACTGTTTGGGAGGCCCTTTTTTCTGTTCCAGCATGATTTGTGCCCCTGTGCCCAACGTCCATAAAGAAAAACAATGATTGGGTTAGTGTTGGTTGGAAGAAATTGACTGGGGCCCTCACCGAGCCCTGACATCACTCCTCGAACACCTTTGGGACTAAGTGTCAGACCTCACAAATGCTGTTTCTGGATAATGGGGAAACACAGTCAAAATCTGCAGAACACCTTTCCAGAAGATGAAGCTGTTAGTGTTACGGTACCTTGGCTGGCGAACCGTTAAAGAATAAATGATGAACAGATAATTCTTTTTGATAATATTAGTTTTATCAGTGTTAGGACCCAATTGCAGTTAAGCTCCAGATCGGAATTAGGAACCACATAAATGATAGGCAATAACAAATAATAAACCAATCCTGCAGTTTAATGGGCCCCCCCGCAAAAAAAAAAACGGCCTGGGGCCTCAAACCCACCCCCGAACCCTAGTTGTCAGAGATGAGTGAAGTCCACAGTTTTTGCCACGGCGCCAGACACTAAGACCCGGGAGGAAGAGCAGGTAAGCAGAACGGCAGACAAAGGAGACGCCTATAGCGGACTCAAAATAAGGTTTAAACCGTCTGAAAACTATGACGGAAGCCAAAGGAAATAAAAGATGCACGCTGATAGGCAGCGCGATCACAAGCGGACGTTTTAACGCGAGTACTTAACAAGATCAGAGCGCAGTGAGAGTTACAGCGAGTGACTCTGAATCGAATCACTCACGCTGAGTTACGGTCAGCGACTCTGAATCGAATCACTCACGCTGAGTTACGGCGAGTGACTCTGAATCGAATCACTCACGCTGAGTTACTGCGAGCGACTCTGAATCGAATCACTCACGCTGAGAGGTCTGCAGAGGAAACTCACGGTCCTCCCGATTCCATGGGAGCATGAGGCTGATGCGGGGAGCCTGCAAAGAGCGCATCACGGTCCTCCCTGTACCAAAGGGAGCATGAGGCTGATGCGGGTCCCCAGCAGGCATGTACCACGGATACTCCTGGCTGATCGCTTACTGGAGTGTGGCACCAAAGCCGGGGAAATGCGCACAAGCGCAGAAGAGCGGCCAAGCCGCGATCGCTGAAGCTGCTCGGAGGAAGACGCTTCCGGATGGCCTAACGCCACTCCAAAGCTGAATGAGCTTTCCCTTTCCTGTCTAAAGCCCTGGCAATTACCTCAAGCGTCTTCGCTTTACTCAAGTCCCCCCTTTGCGGGAGAACTTGTACCGTTGTCCCAGAAGGAAAAAAAGAGAAAGATCCGAGCAGCAAGAAAGCAATCAAAAACTATAAACCGTAGCGAAAGGCGAATAGTACGCAAAACGTAGGCGAGGATGCGGCTCTTAAATAGCACTACTGACAGGTGCAATCACTTCTTAACGCAATCACATTGCCAATCAGAAATGCCAACGTGAATGCACTGGTATGTGGGGATTCCACACGATAACTGGGCCAACAGTGGCCTCTACTGTCAGCTCAGGGGAATCCTCAGAAAAGTAGGGAGAGCAGACACTGCTGAGAAGGACCAACACTGGCCGCTAACGGCCAAGGTGTAGGCCCTAACAGTTATAGCAGCAAAGTGGGGATCAACTCTCTATTACAGTGGTGCTTGAAAGTTTGTGGACCCATTAGAATTTTCTATATTTCTGCATATATATGACCTAAAATATAATCAGATTTTGACACAAAAATGAGACAAAAATATTATACTTGGTCATTTATTTTTGAGGAAAATGATCCAATATTACATATTAGTGACTGTGGCAAATTTATGTGATCCTTTGCTTTCAGTATCTGGTGTGACCCACGTGAGCAGCAATAACTGTAAGTAAATGTTTCCTCCTGTCTGTCCTCTCCAGTCTTGGAATCACAGGCTCTGCCTGGCAGTGGCTTACATCTTACCTGGGTGGACGATCTTATCAGGTATCATGGAGAGGCTCTATATCTGCACCACGTGCTCTTACAACTGGAGTTCCACAAGGCTCAGTTCTGGGACCTCTTCTTTTCTCTCTCTACACTCGTTCTCTTGGTGAAGTCGTAACCTCTCATGGCTTCTCCTATCACTGTTATGCTGATTATACTCAGCTCATTTTCTCTTTTGATCCATCAGATGTGCAGGTCTCCACACGTATCTCAGCATGTCTGGAGAGCATCTCATCATGGATGTCAGCTCATCATTTGAAGCGAAACCACAGCAAAACAAACTGCTTTTCATGTCTTGCAGAGGGGTCCCCTTATCAGATCTTGGCCATCTCCCAGGTGAACTCCTCCATCACCACAACCTTCTGAGAACTCCAGAAAACCTTGGATGATCTTGATAACCAACTGAGCTCTCTGCTCATATTTTCCACTGACCCATTCATGCAGGTACCTTCTCTACCATATCGAGAATCTGACCCTTCCTTTTTCCAGAGAAGCCACCCAAGGTGCTTGTCCAGTCTCTTGTTATAACAAAACTGATTACTGCAGTGCCTTCTGGCTGGCCTTCCCAGCGTGCAATCAGACCCCTGAACTGATTCAGAATGCGCGGCTCTCTGGTTTTCAATCTTCCCAAGTTTTCTCAATGTCACCCTACTGCTGCGCGCACTTCACTGGCTCCCTGTAGCTGCCCCGCCTCAGATACAAAACCTTGAGAACGCTCACCTACAAAGCCAAGAATGGAAGCGCCACTTACCTAAACTCTGATCAAACCACGTTCTGTTACCTGCGACCCTCCCCTGCCGGATACGATCTTGGCCCGACTGGAGCCTCCCACGTAAGATTATGAAGACAAGCTTTCCAAGACTCTTCTCCGTCCTGGCACCCAGGTTGATGGAATGAACTTTTCATTGGATGTCTGTATGGCTGATTCTCTTGCTGTCGTCAAACTCACGTCTTCACCCAGCACTTGAGTTGCATAACACTGGCATATCCTCCTTAAAAAAAATAAATATAATTCTCTACCCAGTACAAGAGCAAGGTTGTAGTTGGTTGTTACTTGAAATGAGCTAATTGTTTTACTTGTACTAATGAGGTTCTATCTCCTAGGATTACAAAGAAAACTTTTTTGTAAGTCGCTCTGGATAGTGCGTCGCTAATGCTGTAAATGTAAAGGTAAATGTAAAATGTGAATGTAAAATGTGTTTCCTGTAACTGCTGATCAGTCCTGGCACACCGCCTTTGGAATTTTCGCCCCATTCTCCATACAGAACACAGCTTCCAACTCTGGGATGTGGTGGGTTTCCTCACATTAACGGCTGCTTTAGGTCCTTCCACAACATTTTGACTGGATTAAGGTCAGACTTTGACTTGGCCATTCCAAAATTTAACGTTATTTCTTCTTTAAATATTGTTTGGTAAGAGCGACTGTGGTGCTTAGGGCCGTTGTTTGTCCTTGCTGCATGACCTCCCTTGTCTTTAGATTTAGTTCATGGACAGATGTCCTGACATTTTCCTTTAAGAATTTTTCTGATATAATTCGAAATTCATTGTTCCTCAATGATGGCAAGCCGTCCCTGGCCCAGATGCAAGCAAAACCAGCCCAAACCATTATAACTACTACCACCACCATGTTTTCACAGATTGATAAGGTGTCGCCAACCTTGCCATGCACACCATTGCGTCAGTGTTCGTCCGTGGTGGGACTCATGAACAATTAACATTAGCCAATGTGAGAGAGGGCCTTAAGTTGCTTAAAGTTACCCTTGGGTCCTTTGTGACCTCACCCACTGTTAACACGCCTTGCTCTTGGAGTGATTTTTGTTGGTCGACCCACTCCTTAGGGAAGATAAACAATGCTCTTGAATTTCCTCCATTTGTACACAATCTGTCTGACTGTGGATTGGGTGGAGTCCAAACTCTTAAAAAAAAAAAAGAGAGATGGTTTTATAAACCTTTATCCAGCCTTCATCAATGATGCCAGCCGTCCTGGCCGGCCCAAATGCGGCAAAACAGACTAAAACCATGATACTAACCACACGACCACCATGTTTTCCGGATGGGATAAGGTTTCTTATGCTGGAATGCCGTGTTTTTTCCTTTTCTCCACATAGCAATTTTCTTTTAAACCAAAAAGTTTCTATTTTGGTCTCAATCCATCAACAAAACATTCTTCCCATATCTTCTGGCTTTTCCACGTGTCTTTGAGCAACCTGCAGACGAGCAGCAATGTTCTTTTTGGAGAGCATGGCTTTTCTCCTTGCAAAAACCACTGCCATGCAGAACTCATTTGTTGTTCATGTTCTCTTGATGGTGGACTCATGAAACATTACATTAAGCAGATGAGAAGAGCCCTTCAGTGCTTAGAAGTTACCCTGGGGCCTTTGTGACCCTCCCGCTTGTACACACCTTGCTCTTGGAGTGATTCTTTGTTTGTCGACACGTCCTGGAAGGGTAAACAGTGGTCTTGATTTTCTTTCTCCATTTGTACACAATCTGTCTGACTGTGTATCAAGTCCCCCAAACTCTTTAAGATGGTTTTTAGAACTTTTTCCAGCCTTGATGATATCAACAACTCGAGGACTCGAGGTCCCAACTTTGAGGTCCTCAGAAATCTCCTTTGTTTGTGCCATGGTACATTTCCCACAAACATGTTTGTGAAGAGCAACTTTGATAGATCCCGGGTTATTTAAATGATAAACAGGGTGCCCACTCACCCCTGATTGGTCATCCCATTGAATGAAAACACTGACTCTAATTTTCATTCACTTCAAATTAACTGCTTTCTAGAGGTCTAGAGGTTTCACAATACAGTGGTAGGCACAAAAGTTTGGGCACCCCCCTGATAATTTTCATGATTTTTCTTTAATAAATCATTGGTTGGGTCCAGCTCAGCCAATTTCAGGTAAAGATATCATATAGCAAGATTAAAACACCGTGATATTAGAAGTAAATTAAGTTTATAGGTGTTACAGAAAGTGTGCGAGTAATTATTCAAACAAATTAGGCAGTGCATACATTTGGGCACCCTTTGTCATTTGAATACCTTTAGCACTATATTGTTTTGTAAGCTCATTGACCTTGATCTACAGTACCAAGTGAATCCAACTATGAGAAAAGGTGTTAAGTGGCCAATTGGAAGTTTTTCTCTCCTCTTTGCATCTTTCTCTGAAGAGTGGCAAAACAGGGGAGCCTCAAAACCAACTCTCAAATGGCCTGAAAACAAGGGTTGTTCAACATAATGGTTCAGGGAAAGGGAAAAGCTGCTTCTCAGAGATTTTCAGCTGTCAGTTTCCACTGTGGGAAACATAGTGAGGCAATGGAAGACCACAGGCACAGTTCTATTAAGGAACTCTCCCGAGGGGGGGGGTGGCAGACCATAAAAAATCTCAGATGGCAGAGGCGAAGGATGGTAGAACAGTCATAGTCAAGCCACAGACCACCTCCAAGACCTAACACCTCTCTTGCTGCCATGGTGTCACTGTTCACATCTTCAACTATACAAGCGCAACTCTTTGGCACAGGAGAGGCTTAGTGGAGAGTAATGCAGAAGAGCCTTTTCTGCAGACCCCCCAGCCACAAACAGTCCACGTGAGGTGTGCTACAAGCACATTTGGACAATCCAGCTTCATTTGGCATAAAGTGCTGTGTACTGATGAAACTAAAATTGAGTTATGTGGAACATACCAAGGAGCGGAAAAAGAACACAGCATCCCAAACAAACATGCTACCCACCGTAAATTTGGTGGTTGGTTCCATCATGCTGTGGGACGGTGTGGCCAGTGCAGGTACTAGGTATCTTGTTAAAGTTTTGAGGGTCGCATGGATTCCAGTTATAATCACCAGATTCTTGAGAACAAGGTTCAAGAATCAGTGACAAAGTTTGCAACCGAGGCAACGACCCAACCCTGGGGCTCAAAATCTCTAAGGGCATTCTGCAGAGGAACCAGTACACGTTCTCTGGAATGGGCATCCTCAGTCCCCAGACATGAATATTCGAAAATGTGGGCTGTCCATGCCGGAAAACCATAAAACCTGACTGAACCTGGAGATGTTCTAAAGAAGAATGTTCCCAAAGCACCTTCAAACCAGAATCCAGACTGGAAGCTGAGGGAAGCGTTTTGAGCTGCTGTTAATTTCTACAAAAATGAGGATCTACTAAATTTGATGTTCATTTTTCTATTGGGGTGCCCAAATTTATGCACCTGCCTATGTTTGTTTGAACATTACTGCACACTTTCTTCGTAAAATTCCCTATAAAACTTCATTTCACTTCTCAAATATCATTGTGTTCATCTGCTATATGATATATTTAACTCAAGTTGCTGATCTGAACAACCAATGATTTATAAACTAAAATCATGAAAATTATCAGGGGTGCCCAAACTTTTTCATAACACTGTACTTTTGCCACTCGCTAATGTGTAATTTTGGATAATGTTTCTCAATAAATAAATGACCAAGTATAATATTTTGTCTCATTTGTTTATCTGGCTTCTCTTTATCTACTTTTAGGACTTGTGTGAAAATCTGATGATGTTTTAGGTCATATTTATGCAGAAATATAGACAATTCTAAAAGTTTGACAAACTTCCAAGCACCACTGTAATGCCCATAGATTTAGAATGTGTAGGTGTCCCAATACATTTGTCCAGTATAGTGTACATCTGAGTGTATATCTGAGTATATTGTTCTAGCAACTTAGCTAACATATCACTATGTGGAGATAATATAATAGAGTTAATAAAATGTTCACCCAAAACAAATTAAATATTGAAATTAATTATTTAAATAAATAATAGAGTATATCAATGGCTTTAGGGTTACTTAGCGATACAAGTCAGCTGCTTGATATGGTAGTACCAGTGGGCCTGGCTTTGAATCCCAGGTGTGGATTGCAGCATGAACACTGGATGATATGTTAACAGAAAGCTATGATGGATTGGATCAGGGAAGAAATAAAGCTAATAATATTTATTGATGTAAATACATTTGAAATTTTCTGATATAAACTTATTACAGTCAAATAGGAATTACAATCAAATGTCACATTGTGAGGTCTAGTGCCTCCAGTTATGCTCATCCAATATTACATATATGTCAGTGAAAATAGTATTTGAACCTTTGCTTTCAGTATCTGGTGTGACCGCTCTGTGCTGCAATAACTGCAATTAAACGTTTCTGGTAACTGTTGATGAATCCTGCACATCAACTTGAAGGAATTTTAGCCCATTCCTCCATACAGAACAGCTTCAACTCTGGGATGTTGGTGGGCTTCCTCAAAAGAACTGTACGCTTCAGCTCCTTAAACAACATCTCTGTTGGATTAAGGTCAGGACTCTGACTTGGCCATTACAGAACATTAATTTTACCAATTTTTTCATTCTTTGTCAGAATGTTTTGTGTCTTTTTTGCATATCATATTTGTGGCACTACAACATTACTGACACAGAGAGGGCATGGTGAAGAAGGAAAACTAGGTTATATAACCAAATGACTTGCATTGCTTGTTCCCTCCAAGTTCATGTTCACAGTGGGTGATGGGATAAACATAGCTAGAACTACCCCAGTCTATCCCTTTCTGACTCCTGCAACTCTGCATTAGTTTTCCTATTTTAACCCCTGTGTTTACTTTTGTCTATTCCCATTTACTACAATGATATGACCCATGTCGGTATCTTTGACACTGTGAATGTTAGCGTCTTTAAGAACAAGAAGGTTTAATTTCACTGAAAAAAAACTAGACACAAAATGATTTTATGAAATATAAAGACCTTACTTTAGCTCTACTTTGGCCTTCTGTGACTGTAATTTAGCTGCTGTATGCACTATATAAGTATATGTCTATGTTTAAATATTTGGTGACTCTAATTTGACTTGTCTATTTCAGTTTAGATTAGTATGCTGGTGTTTGTTTACTGAAGTCCCTGCTGACAAATGAAGATGTGGTTCTGATGCAGTTAATAATCTGAGCACAACAGTTTTTGTCTTAAATTAAACAATTCATAATTGATTCACATATTTCCACCTACAAAATCTTGTGCTAAAATGAATTCAGCACAGAAATGCAGCCCTGAAATCTTGTAGGTGAGTCTCGAACGCATTTGTGCATTGTTATCAAGCAAGCAAGCATCTTTTTCCCCCCACTTATCTGTCACAGTGAGTGGATGTTGTCTGTGTGTGCAGTATTTAATTACAGTCAGTCTGCTTCAGAGCAATGGTGACTGGCCAACAGAAGCACAAGCCAGGTGGCAACCCTGCAGGTAGCGTCCATTAAAAGCCAAGAAAGATAGGCTATTGCAGCCTCCGTTGTACCACCAAGCATACTTACCATTAAACACTTCAAAGACTTCATCCACACTCCTTACTAGCTTCTGCAAGCAGGCTATGACTGTCGGGTCCATGGTCAGAGACATTGTACTTTGCTCTGTAATTCATACAGGGTTTATAAATAGAACTTTCAAGCAAAAGCCTGTTCTTTGTTTCTAAAGTTCAATAAAAAAAGAAAATCAATGTCTACTGAGGCCCTAGAACTGTATTTTCTTTCGATTTGTTCCAGGGCAACCAGCAAACATCAAATGTGCGTGTACATGGTACATAGCACAAGACAGAACGTGCCTGACTTCAGTGAGGTCTGTTGGACATGTTATACATTAACTGGCTAGCAGTGTTGTCCATTGATGAGGATTTTGCAAAATAGTAATTACTCAGGAGAAAAACAAAACTTGATGTCTATAAAGGCTATGTACTTGTGTCACAATTTAGTTTACTTACCTATATCAGTTGTAAAGCCATATATACACACACAAACTCCAGTTCTACCTACTTATGCTTACAAGTATAAATACAAGTACACTACGAATAACAAAGTCACTTTAGTTATTTTAGTGCATTGCAGCCCACCATACAACAATTTTAACAGCCAGGGGTGTATAGATCATTGGGTATTTTGGGATAATTTAATATGGGTTGCTGTGTGTGTGTGTGTGTGTGTGTGTTAGCTGCTGTGTATGAAGCTAAAGTCCCATTAACCTTTTTACCAGTCCCAAGCTTTAAAACACATGATATCACCATCTTACTGCAGGCACATTTGCTCCAACACTTTCTGGAAGGAGAACTCTTTTGCAACAACACATGAATGTCAGTCTTATTTGTGTTTCTATACCTTTTTTCCCTCATTTACATTTACAGCATTTAGCAGACACCCTTATCCAGAGTGACTCACAATTGATACGATATTACAATTCAAGCAATTGGGGGTTAAGGGCCTTGCTCAAGGACCCAACAGTGGCAGCTTGGCAGAAGTGGGATTTGAACCCTGGACCTTTTGGTCCATTGTCCAGTACCTTACCCGCTAGGCTACCACAGTCCAGTGGCAGAAAACCCCACAATGCTGTATTTTTCCATATTTTTTTTCCTATACATGTTCTGGAAAACAATATGCCATTGATTAAAATACACTCATTCACCAAAAAAATTAGGCATCCAGATAGAAATGTCGAATTGCTGCAAAACCCAGAATGCTGTTACGTTGCAGGCAGATATGTAAATTATTACAGGTGTAGTCTAATTAGACACTGGGTCTTGCCACAAGAAGGTGTAAAATTGCTTCCTCCGCTGCTCTATAAAAAGGCTCTCAGATGCTACTTTTGGGTAGTGTACCTCTTGGTGAGAGATCTGACTGCTAGACATGCCTCTATGACACATTTGACCATAGCTGGCCCTGTAGATCCTCCACACTCATAGTTTGCCAAATCTGGTGTCCCAGCTGGTTTCATAAATGCTCCATACTCAAATTCGGTAAATCTCTCCATACTCAACCCTGACTGTAGTCAGATCCCAAAAACAACCTGGATTTGTCGCTAAAGTCAATACAGTTCCAGTTACGTTTTACATTTATTCATTTATTTAACATCGCTATCAGCATCAGCGGCCATGTTCAGCGACACACACAAGGTTAGATCCATACACAAGGTTATCTCAAGACAAGTCACTCATACACTCAAGTCAGTGCCAGTTTAGTGTAGTCAATTAACCTAACATGCATGTCTTTGGACTGTGGGAGGAAACCAGAGAACCCGGAGTAAACCCACGCAGACACGGAGAGGACATGCAGACTCCACACAGAAAGGACCCAGGCCACTCCACCCTGGGATTGAACCCAGAACCTTCTTGCTGTGAGGCACCGTGCCGCCCCTACAGTTCCAGTCCATAGCAGTACAGGTTTCTTGTTCATAACACAACTCCAAATGAAGGTGAGACTGACTGGCTGTCAATGGCAGGAAATGTAATGGCAACAAATTTCCTTCAGCTAAGTGCCTGGAAATGGTCTGGGCAGAGACAGGGGTGTGTAGTGAAGGTGCCACCTGTGACTAGATGGTGGACAACGAAACTGTGGGAGCTTCTCGTTGGATCAAACAATCTTCTCTATTGGTTGTCTGTCCGGGCTGTTCGCCATGTGTGCCCTCACAAAACCACTGCTCCCAACACCTGTCGAAACGTCCATCCTGCTTCTCTCAGGCCAATGATGCACCCCCTCTCAAAGTCCATGAACTGGGCAAAATGCCTTTGAGTGCATTGTAAAGGCATGTATAACAGTCAACGATCTCTCACCAAGAGGTACACTACCCACAAGTACCCTTTGAAAGCCTTTTTATAGATAGTGGTGGAATTACTTTTACGCCCTCTTGTGGCAAGTCCCAGTGTCTAATCAGACCACACCTGTAATCATTTACATATTTTCCTGTGGCATACTGTAACTACAGTGGGTCAAAAAAGTATTTAGTCAGTCACTGATTGTGCAAGTTCTCCAACTTAGAAAGACGAGAGAGGTCTGTAATTTTCATCATAGATACACTTCAACTATGAGAGACAAAATGAGAAAAAAATCCAGAAAATCACATTGTAGGATTTTTAAAGTATTGAATTGTAATTTATGGTGAAAAATAAGTATTTGGTCAATAAATTTGGTTCAACTCAATACTTAATAACATAACCTTTGTTGACAAAGGTCAAATGTTTCCTGTAAGTCTTCACCAGGTTTGCACACACTGTAGCTGGTATTTTGGCCCATTCCTCCATGCAGATCTCCTCTAGAGCAGTGATGTTTTGGGGCAACACGGACTTTCAACTCCTCCACACATTATTTTCTATGGAGGTGACGTCTGGAGACTGGCTAGGCCACTCCAGGACCTTGAAATGCTTTTTTATGGAGCCACTCCCCTTCGTTGCCTGAGCGATGTGTTTTTTTTGATCATTGTCATGATGGAAGACCCAGCCATGTTCTATATCTTCAAAGCTCTCACTGATGTAAGTAGGTTTTGGCTTAAAATCTCACGATACAAGGCCCCGTTCATTCTTCCCTTAACCACGGATCAGTCGTCCTGTCCCCTATGCAGAAAAAAACAGCCCCAAAGCATGATGTTTCCACCCCATGCTTCACAGTAGGTATAGGCGTCAGAATTGTTCTTCCTCCAAAACACGACGAGTTGAGTTTTTTTACCAAAAAGTTTCTATTTTGTTTCATCTGACCACAATGATATTCTCCCAATCTTCTTCTGGATCATCCATTGCTCTCTGGCAAACTTCAGGATGGGCCTGGACATGTACTGGCTTAAGCAGGGGGACACGCCTGGCACTGCAGGGATCCGAGTCCCTCTCGGCGTAGTGTGTTACTGATGGTAGCCTTGTTATGTTGATCCCAGCTCTCTGCAGGTCATTCATCAGGTCCCTCCGTGTAGTTTCTGGGATTTTTGCTCACCGTTCTCATGATCATTTTGACCCCACGGGATGAGATCTTACGTGGGGCTCCAGATCGAGGGAGATTATCAATGGTCTTGTATGTCTTACAATTGCTCCCACAGTTGATTTATTCACACCGACCTGCTTGCCTATTGTAGTTTCACTCTTCTTCAAAATGCTGCAGGTCTACAATTTTCTTCCTGGTTGTCCTTCGACAGCTTTTGGTCTTAGCCATGGTTGAGTTTGGAGTCTGACTGTTTGAGGCTGTGGGCAGGTTGCTATTATACAAATAACGAGGTCAAACAGGTGCCATTAATACAGGTAACAAGTGGAGGGCAGAAGAGCTTCTTAAAGAAGAAGTTACAGGTCTGTGAGAGCAAGAAATCTTGCTTGTTTCTGGGTGACCAAATACTTATTTTCCACCATGATTTACAATTAAATTCTTTAAAAAATCCTACAATGTGATTTCCTGCATTTTTTCCCTCATTTTGTCTCTCATAGTTGAAGTGTACCTATGATGAAAATTACAGACCGCTCTCATCTTTCTAAGTCAGTGAACTTGCACAATCAGTGACTGACTAAATACTTTTTTGCCCCACTGTACATGCCGAGTTTTGCAGCAATCTGACATTTCTATCTGGGTGCTTCATTTATTTTTTGTCAGTTTGTATAATTTAGTTGAAATTGTTTGAGTTATGTTTCATAAAACCAGACTATTCAGCTATTAAACAATGATTTTTGGTGTTGCATTATATGTGTGTTTGAACTAAGTAAAAAAAGCAAGTGTAGTGATTCCATAATTCCGTAAAACCTTGTTAAAGGTAATGTTAGCTAACTGCCAGCTGTTTTGATGCTGTGGATGGAGCAGTAGTTTTCAGACTGCATGTCTGAGCTACTTCACCATAATAGACATTTTATGCTGTTTCTGAACAGTTGTTAATATTATATATTTTGGCTTTCATTGTGACAAAACTCTAGTAAAACATAACATATATAAATATCTAGGGTTCATTTATGATATATTCTTTTTGTGCAAATTAAATTTTTTTGCCAATAGTATTTGTTCTTTTTTATGGTTATGACAGATTTTCTTCTGAATGACTGTCAGTTGTATATTTGTTATTTATTGTAACACAGTTTAATGTTGCAAATATTGCATGCCTGTGAAATACATCCAGATTTCCACATAATAAATAAATGAGCATATGAATACAGTGGGGCAAAAAAAAAGTTTTAGTCAGTCACTGATTGTGCAAGTTCTCCTACTTAGAAAGAGGAGAGAGGTCTGTAATTTTCATCATAGGTACACTTCAACTATGAGAGACAAAATGACAAAATGACAAAAATCCTACAATGTGATTTCCTGGACTTATTTTTCTCATTTTGTCTCTCATAGTTGAAGTGTACCTATGATGAAAATTACAGACCTCTCTCCTCTTTCTAATTAGGAGAACTTGCACAATCAATGGCTGACTAAATACTTTTCTGCCCCACTGTATGCTCTGGTTTTCAAAGAAACTGAAGAATCTAAAGAAAACTGAGCAACAGGCCTACAGAACTGTAGATAAAGATGGATATTGTCTGCCAAGGAACCAGCTACAGAAAGCCATCAGAGTAGTACAACATAATTTCAAGTGCAAATTGCAGAGAACATTTCACACCAGTGGAGCTGTCTTAAGCTGTATGTGCCTCATTCCACACCACCACCAACTACAAAAGAAGAAACGGACAGATTCAGCCTTCCATTTCACTTGCTAATGACCTGAATACATTCTGCTGTTGATTTGAGCAACATTCCGTATGATCCAATACTCACTTATCAGTAGGTTTCTAAACAGTGTTTTCAGTCTGCGCATGTGCAAGAGCGTTTTCCCATGGTTGCTATGTCCGCATATTTCTAAAGACTTTTTCCATTGACTTTAGCCTTTTTATCTCCCTGGATCTGGCAACCTCAGAATTTAATCAAAACAAGAAATGAATGTCCTAGAACGCAGCCTGCAGTTGGCTTAGCAGCTATGCTAGCACCCAGAATTCAACAATACAGTAAGTATTTTGCTTTTTCTTTTCTCTTTCAATCCAGTGCTCACTAAATTACATGAGAGTTTTCAACACTTTATTATGTTTGGCTAACTGTAGGTTAATGTACAGTGGTGCTTGAAAGTTTGTGAACCCTTTAGAATTATCTATATTTCTGCATAAATTTGACTTAAAACATCATCGGATTTTCACACAAGTCCTAAAAGTAGGTAAACAGAAGTTAGCCAACTATTACACGCCTTGCTCTTAGAGTGATCTTTGTTGGTCGACCACTCCTGGGGAGGGTAAGAATGGTCTTGAATTTCCTCCATTTGAACACAACCTGTCTGACTGTGGATTGGTGGAGTCCAAACTTTTTATAGATGGCTTTGTAACCTTTGCCAGTCTGATGAGCATCAACAACTCTTTTTCTGAGGTCCTAAGAAATCTCCTTTGTTTGTACCAAGATACACTTCCACAAGCATGTGTTGTGAAGAGCAGACTTTGATAGATCCCTATTCTTTAAATAAAACAGGGTGCCCACTCACACCTGATTGTTCTCCCATTGCTTGAAAACACCTGACTCTAATTTCACCTTCAAATTAACTGGTTCACATACTTTTGCCACTCACTAATATATAATATTGGATCGTTTTCCTCAATAAATCAAGTCTAATAATTTTGTCTCATTTGTTTAACTGAGTTCTCTTTATCTACTTTTAGGACTTGTGTGAAAATCTGATGATGTTTTAGATCATATTTATGCAGAAATATAGAAAATTCTAAAGGGTTCACAAACTTACAAGCACCACTGTAAGTGTGTTCAACACTTATCTTAGCATCCTTTCCATATCTTCCCTATGATACAGTGTAGACCGCTCTAACAAACACTTGTTAAACTCCTCAGTTCATGATACATTTAACTAGAATAGCCAGAATTTGCCAGAATATATCCCCATCGTAAATCAGGGAGAACCTGTACAATACAACTCCATTAATGCATATAATGCCTTATACAGTGTGTAAAATTTCATACAATGAGAAAAATTACAGACTATTGCTCGGTACTTGTTGTTTTCGAATTAACGATGAGAATTGAGGTACCACTGTATAAGCTTATAAAACTGATGTCCTGCACTGGTCACACACAGACTTATAAACCTTTGCTCATTAGTATTTCCTTCCAACACAAGAATGAACCTGCAATTGCTTTTCAGTGTCATGCATCCATTATGTATCTGTGTTATGACTTCGTAATATATGTAAATTGTGTGTGATATTAAAAATGGGTTAATTTTGTGACAGTGTTGTTGAATGTTATTTGCCTTTGGTATCAATCACAAAAAGAAAAAACCTGATATGCCTGTGTGTCTTGGATCACATAGTGTATTGGTGAACATTGCGTTTTGATTCTGAACAACCTAACATGCTTAATTCCACACCAGTCTTTGACATTTCACTTCCAATTTATCAGAAGCTGGCATTGCCTGAATTTTAAAGAAACTTCTTTGTAGGTGCCTAGGTTCTGTTTGGACTTACACCGATCAGCCAATCAAACAATAAAAACAGCTGGTCCATAACAAAGTTTACACAGGTGGTACTCCCTCTACCGTTTTGTCACTTTCCCACAGTGAATTTTGATGCTGTCACTTCCCCAGGTAAACAGTGTGCGACTGTCCATGTGATTTTAGAGAAAACAGGGCTCACTTGGTCAAACAGTCTTCTATAATTGCTAAGGTCCTGTTCTCACACGCACATCGTTGGCACTTTTGATGGTGGACATGGGGAAGCATGGTGAGAATTCTGTCTATCCTGCAATTATGCAGACCCAAACTCAGCAGGAGGCACTGCAATATGCATTGTGACACATTTGCTCCTTGACCAGCACTGAACTTTTCCATGACTTGTATAGCAGTAGCTATTCTTTTTAGTCAGACCACATGGGTTAGGGTTTGTAGCTCTCATGCATCAGTGAGCCTTGGATGTGGTTTATCTCCAGTTACATTACATTTACATTTAGTCATTTATCAGGTGTGCTTATCCAGAGCAACTTACAACGGATACAATCTTACAATCCAAGCCATTGTGGGTTAACTGCTGATGACCAGAAGCACGCTCTGACCTAGTTATCTGGATATAACGATTGGTCCTTTGTTGACGTCACTAAGGTCCTTATTCCTGAAGAATTCTCCCGCATCCACTACGAGACAACGAGAACCACCTGTTCACTTACTGTCTAATATATACTAGGGTTTAATGTTCGTTGTTGTAACGAGAAGTTACTTGTTATTCATGCTGTGCATAACTGTAATGTTTTCACTGTTGTATATGCACAGTCTTTGTCTCAATGTGAAGCTTTGATCAGTCAATATTGCGTGAGTTCTGAGCCTTTGATCTGTGCTGTGCATTATGTGCAAAACCCTTTCTTGGACATTGTTTGCTCTTGGATTTTCTAAATTTTGATTGCAATGTGACTGTAGTATTTTGACCTTGTTCTATTTTTTCCGTATTTATTGGCATTGCCCTTTGTACTTGAAGCTACTGTGGATTGTTTTGTTTTCTGATATTTGTTAAATACACTTCCTGCATATGGATTCTTCAAATGCTTTCTTTAAATGAGTCTTCATTGCAACAGTGACAGAAAGTGATTTATGCCAGAAAAAATGGTATGTTGTGATTTCTGTCTTGTTTATATTGGTTTTACAAAAATGGGTTGTTTGATTATTTAATGTCACTCTTCAGCATCAAAGGCTATTCAACGACATACACAAGGTTACATCAGCAATCAAGGATATATCGAAACTAATCATGTATGCTCAGGTTGGGGGCCGATTTATCATAACCACTTAACTTAATGCACATCTTTGGAGTGTGCAAGGAAAACAGAGTTCCCAGAGTAAACCCATGTGAACACTGGGAGGACAAGCAGACTCCACACAGGAAGGACCCAAGGAACTCCACCCTGGGATCAAATCCAGAACTTTCTTACTATGACGTGACACTGCTGCTCACTGAGCCACTGTGCCACCCACAAGAATGGTGTAATATTATAATATACTGTATAACAGATACATTAGTGTTTTGCCAGCAGTTTTTTTTCTTCATTTATTTGCTTATTCCTTAAGATTTTCCAATAACCACTGCTGATTATTTGCCACTTCCGTTGATCCTTACATTTAAATCAAAGTGTGCACATGACAAAATGTTGCAATTGATGTAGGAAAAAGGTTATTTATATGGCCAACCCTTACAACTGGTGGGTACATGCTGTTATGATTTCAATATCTGATCAGTTACTCTCCTTCCTTTGACTATATAGGCTCTTTCTTTCACACCTGACAAGTAAAAGCATGTGTTAGCACATCTTGCTTTGTGCACAGGGGCAATGTCATGCTGAAACAGCATAGGAACTTTCCAAAAATGTGACCGCAAAGGTGGAGGCACAAAATTTAAATTTAAATTTAAAATAACCCTAACCCTCCATCACATTTTATACCTGTTGGTGTGTGTTCAGAAGAGAATAAAGAACACATTTCCACCACTCCAGAGTTCAGTGTTTCATTCTAGTCAATGCTTGGCATTGAACATGGTGATATTTCCACCTCACTATAAGTACTTACAGTTAACTCAGTTAGCTCCAGCAGAGCAGAGAAGATGACATGTTGCAAAAGTGGCTTACCATGACAGTGCCACTATGAAGGTCACTCAGTTCTTCAGTGCAACGTATTCTATGGACAGTGTTTGTCTAGGGTGATTGCCTATTTAAGTCTCTCTGACTGGCACACCAGCTAATGGCTTCTGACTGAGTATAATCAGCTGTTGTTGACTGGGAGCAGTATTTCCTGCCATAGGCCAAAGGGAAAAATACAGTCAAATTTCAGAGACTGGAAGGTATTTCCTCCCTCAATTACTATACTGAATCTTAAGGACAGTAAAGGAGGGGGGGAATGTGAAGGGTCTGTTACAGTACCAAGTAAAAGTAAAATGTACCGAGTACAAATGTTAAAATACTACTCCAGTAAAAGTACTGTATTTTATTTAATTAAAAGTACTCATCCACATATTACTTGAGTAAGAGTAATAAGGTGTCTTGTGAGAAATCTACTTAAGTACTGCGTTACTTGATACCTAAGATAGATTACCTAAAAGAAAAATCCATATAAAGAAAGACAACTATTTAAACTGTTTTCATATGTGTGCTGCATTTTACAGAAGCTACTCTGCTTTATAATTTATTTGTCCATGTTTTAACTGATTTTTCCTCATCAGGGTTGCGGGGGCCCTGGCGACTATCACCACAGAGCACGGGGGCATTGCCAATCAGTCAAACAGCTGGGTTGCTGTTGCAGAACCAGGGAATGATTCACCGGATGGCATCCCTCCCTTAGACAAAGTCAATTGTGTCTGCATGCGATAGCCTGTCAGGTCAGAGGTCACTGCCGGGGCTCAAGCCTGGGTCCCTCTGGTGGTGGACTAGAATATTAGATTGCAAATGCCTGTTTGATTGCTCTGTTACACCGCATCGTTTACTCGGTGTGTTTGATTGTAGCTGTTTGTTAGTCAATCATTTTCTAATCTCAGCTGTACTGGGCAGTATGTTTACAATCTTTTTTCCCTTTTATGCTCTTCTGTTTACATACTTAATTGGTAATATAAGATAATTAATAGGTCTGTTGGACTACCAGCATAATCAGTGAGTTTGCAGCTTTTAGCGAATCCAGAATCTCTTCATTTTGGCTTTGCTGTGATTCTTCTCATTCATTCATTGGTTGTAATATGGCTTGGGCAGCACTTATTTCCCGTAGAGTGTTTCGTTATGTCTTTAGTGATAATTTTTATCTGGGATAGGTGTAAATTTGTAGATAGTCTGACAATGAAGACTGCTGGCTTGCAGGTGTGCATTAAGACATTAGAGAGAGCCAGTGATAAAAATATGATTGTAGAAAGTCTGGATGCCACCACACCGGCAGTTCTTACACAGCAGAGCAAGTGGGTGATGGTTTGGAAGCACAGTTAAAACCTAAGACTAGCCAGCAAGAGTGCCAATCTTTACATTTTTACATGTCTAACAGGTTTACCCTCCACAGTGAAACACAAACTGAGCAGCTTGGTCAAAAAGCTATGGTTAGAGGTGACCATATCCTCAGACACATGAAATTAACTACTCTTTAGGGACATTAGCATTTATGTTTACCTCTGTTCGAGAAGCCAGGGTGGGGTGCCGGACATTTCAGGGAGCCTTAGACAGTTTCACAGTTATAGATTTTCTACTGTAGTAGTTCATGTAGGTACTAATTAGCGTTTTCTCGTCAGAGGTAACTAAAAGCAATGTTTTAGAAGTATGTAAAGTATTGAATGTGATGTCCGATGCAGTAGTGTGCTCTGGCCCCATCCCAATGCGGTGAGATGTACAAGCCTACAGAAGGTTATGATCACTGACCTGGTGGAGCCTGGCATTTTTAGGACAGGATGGTGTCCATCCAACTTGTGTGCTGCTCTCATTTTTAGTTTCATAACCCATAGTCTAATGGCAGGTTTAGTTCAGTAACTTACTATCAGTAAGACTGAGAATTATGTAAAGGAAATAACCTGACATTTAATTTTTATTTACTTAACTCAGATAAAACTGAGGTAACATTAGTTGGACCCCAGGCTGCAACAGACAGGCTGTCTAACTTTATGCTAAACCTCAATAACTGTTCTATAATGCACAGTGTGTAAAAAATATAGGTGTTATATTTGAGTCAGACCTCTCCTTTGATGTGCACATTAGCAACATTACTAGAATTGCTTTATTACAACTACATAATATTGTTAAACTTAGAAATATATTCTCTTTTATAGATGCTGAGAAAGTTCATGCCTTTATAACATAGGTTCATGCCTTTATAACATCAAGGTTGGATTACTGTAGGGTTGATTGGATGGTCCAGTAAGCCTATAAAGTCCAGTTAGTTCAGCATGCATCGGCAGCTTGGTAGGTAGCACTGGCACCTCACAGCAAGAAAGTCCTGGGTTTGATCCCAGGGTATAGCAGCCTGGGTCCTTTCTGTGTGGAGTCTGCAGTCCTCCCCGTGTCTGCATGGGTTTACTCTGGGCACTCTGGTTTAATCCCACAGTCCAAAGGCATTCATTAGGTTAATTAATTACATGAAAATGGGCCAACCTGAATGTATATATAGACTAGTACTGATGTAACCATGTGTGTATTGCTAAAATGGCCACTGATGCTGATAGCAATGTTAAATAAACCAAAAAAAAAAAACAAATAGTTCAGAATGCAGTGGCTTGAGTGTGAAATAGAACACATCACCATATTATTCCTGTCCTGTTGGCTCTGCTCTGGTTAGATTTCACATTTAATTACAAAATATTTCTGATAACACTCTGCATGGTCTGGCCCCACAGGATCTGACTGGAATAACCTGCCATGGAATAACCTGCCCCCTTTTGTTCAGGACACAGACACACTCCCAATTCACTCCCAATTCAAGACTACATGCCACGTTCTGTGAAAGAAGGGACAACAGAGTTAAATGTAAGCGCTAGTGTAGAGCTTTCTTTACAGAGGACATGGTGAAAACCCATTGATAACAGGTAGGCTAGGTGTTACATGCAATGCTAACACACAAGGACAAGACTAATCAGCTAACACTAACTCAGTGCTTTGAGAATACAAACATACAAAACTCAGTGCAAATAACAAAGGCAAAGCTAACACAAACAGAGGTGCTAATATTAGCAAACAATTCTGACAGTAACAAGCATGGTGGCTCGGTGGATAGCATCGCTGCGTCATAGCAAGAAGGTCCTGGGTTAAATCCCAGGATGGAGTGATCTGAGTCCTTTCTGTGTGGAGTCCGCATGTCCTCCCCTCCCCAGTTTACTCTGGGTTCTTAAGTTTCCCTCTGCAGTCCAAAGACGTGTGCTAGATTAATTGATTACACTAAATTAGCATTTACTTGAGTGTATATATACATATATGACTAGTATTGATGTAACCTTGATTGTGTTGCTGAAATGGCCACTGATGCAGATAGCGACATTAAATAAACAAACAAAACATTGAACATGACATGAAATGAAAAGAAGAACAAGCAAACTAGACATGAAACATGAAGAGAACCAAATCGCTGTGTTAAAAATATAATTATTTGCACAGAAGTTTTATTAGACTCATTAGGCTGGGATGTACTGCTCTGTTTCTGGGGCTGGAGTCTAGGGTCGTCTCTGGCCTGCCTGCTTTGTCATGCACATTTGGCCCAGTAGCTTGCCCCTTGTTTAGCTGGGTATGTTGATTGGGGTTGTCTGACTGTTTTTATACTTTTTTGCCTGGGGTCTGCCTACTTGCCTCAGATCATGTCCAGAGGTGCCAGGGGTTCACTGAGAAATAGTTTTGTGGTGATCTGGGATGTTGGGTTTCTGTCTTCATGTCTCTCATGTGTGCTCACTCAGGTTTGTTGGTTGCTGGGGAGATGTGTTGCTGATATCTCATGCGATCCCACTTGGCTGTGTTACCTTCTGGTTCTTCCTATTCTAGCTATGCTGTTATAGTTAGTGCTGCCAGAGTCTCTTGCTATATTTGGCACACATTTGTTCTGTGTAGAGACTCTGTCTATATATTCTGTTTTCTCTCCAAGCTGTTCTTCTGTTCCCAGTTTCAGTCCTCATTCTGATCTAGTTTTCCACCACCACTTCCAGCCTTCGTACCTCTACCCAGACCACATCAGAGGACCCTGACTCTGTTTAGTGGACTAAATAATGCAAAAAAATCTTGCTCATATTCTTTTTTATTATATTCATTATTTTATTTATATCTATAAGCTATTGTATTACTTTATTTTATATTCTCTATTTGATTATATTTTCCACAATATTGTATTAGCTCGTTTTCTATTTTCTTTTTTATTTCTATTTTAATTATTCTATTTAGCTGCTGTGTATTTCAACTATTATTATAAATGTATTATTTATGTAATTTAGTTGTATTAATGTATTTCCTATATATGAAATGCATGCTTAAGGAAGTTGGGTCTGTGTTTGAGTCTTGGTACTCCCAAACATTCTTCCTTGTCACAATGTTAGTGCTGTGGGCCTAGATATTTGTAAAGCTGCTTTAAGATAATTCTCAGTTGTAAAATGCACTATAGAAATATATTTGCATTTGACTTATCTTTAGACTGCTATACCATTTGAGTGCCCCTGCTCTTATTTGTAAAATAAAATGCCAATTACTAGGTAACCTATAGTACAGCAGTGACATCCAATATTTAAGCAGCAATTTCAAATCAAAATTATACCACACCACAACACATTAAAAGCCCTGAAGCACTATTTGCCTGAATTACACAAAACAGTTGTGTAGAAATACATGCAAAAAACAAAAGATAATGCAATGCAATGCAGTAATTCATATATAATATAGATACGGACAAGGGAAAACAGGAAAATGTATCATACTGGAACTTTATTAAACAATCAAAATGCACATAATATCTTTTTTTTAAATATATGACGTACAAGTACTTAGAACTTAAGTGGCTAAATGGATGGAGCTAAGCAAATGGAGCTATGGTTCTGGCTGATGATAAATAAATGTCATTAAACCACAGAAATCCATTATCCTCTAAAACCTCATTACTTAAACACCAAAAACACACATAACTATTGACATTTACATAATTACTAAACTTATATTTAAAACCTTATTAAATGAAACCAGTGAGTCAGACCCATGAGGTATGTTGGGAGCATCTGAGGGTGCCATGCCCACTCTCAAGTGGGCACTGCCAGCGCTACTAGGTTAATCAACAACATCTACCATTAAATTTTCCCATCATATTAGTAGTTCATTGTTGATTAATTCAGTGAGTTAGTGGTCGCAGATAGTCTTTAAAACATCTTTAAACATCTTTAAACATCTTTAAAACTCAAAACCTTTTTGTTAAAAACTGGTTAGATGTTAGATGATATATAACAGCATAGGAGCGCGATATATTAGTGGCTAGTGATCACATTTGAAATGGTTAGTATTTTATGGGGAGTTATGGTTAGTTTCTTTAATGTCAGACTGGTGCAAACAACACAAACAAATTGTTGTGTTTTACATTTGTCTAATTTATTTCACATTGTATACTGAAATATTTCACGTGTCCCCCTTGCTCAGGTCTGCAGTCTAAAATAACGATTTTTCCAACATAAATTCAAATAATACTTAGATATTTCAAAGTCAGCATCAGGTAACTGGTAAGGTGAACTGACAAATTTAAAAGTAACAAGTTTACAAATGCCACTTAAAACTGTGCAAAAAAGAAGCCTTGTGTAAACCATATCCAGAAATGGCCTTGACTTCTCTGGGCTCGGAAATATCTGGGAACTGGTACAAAGTTGAAGGCACCAGGTAATAAAAATGATCTAGAGACAAGTAATAAGTGCAGTAAGATAAAAAAAAAAACAAGCCCATACTCACAGACTGTTTAAAAAAGTCAGACCTTTTGGAGTTGTGCTCCATGGTTAGATCACGTAAATGTGGAACTCATCAGTCTATCTGTATCATCCCATCAGAGAGAACTCTGCGTTCTCAGAGGGTCTGCGTAGCCCCTTGACATACCACTATTTGCCATTGTTCATTCAGCAGGGACGTTCATTTTCTGCTTACACGTTACAAATGATGTACATTGATAACATCCAACGTGGACGACTGAAAAAACGAATTGTAAACGCTCGCGTCTTTTTCTGTCCGAGGTTCTGAAACGCATCAAATCACGTGCCATCTTCGTCATTCTCCAATATCCCGCGGGCGCGCGCTGCGATTCTGGAGCCCAGCACATGAGATTGACGCTAGTCCTCACTCACTCGCTCTCGCGCGCCTTTTCGCGTCCTTTCGTCGCTTTCGCACTGTTTAGGATGCGCAGTCACCTTCGGTTGTCGGTGCTTCTTCCATTTTCGCACTGTTTTCCAACAGAAATACTGCGGCTCATCGCTTCTTAATCGCGGGGGGAATCTCTTGCTCAAGGAAGAAAATGTAAGGAACCCTACCGAGCTCCAGCATCTTTGCGTGCGAAAATGCAGAAGGGAATGCGACTCAATGACGGCCACATCACCTACCTGGGTCTTTTGGCAAAGAAGGACGGCACGAGACGAGGCTGTTTGAGCAAGAAGAGCTCGGACAACATGAAATGGCACACTAAATGGTTTGCACTGCTGCAGAACATGCTGTTTTATTTTGAGAGTGAATCGAGCTCACGGCCCTCTGGCTTGTACCTGTTGGAAGGCTGCGTATGTGACCGCTCTCCTTCTCCTAAACCGTCGCTCTCTGCAAAGGAGTGTTTAGAAAAACAGGTAGGAACCCCCTAAAAACCTTCATCTGGTATAATTCCGTTGCTTTGCCATAACAGTTACACCAAGCGTGTCAGGATATCAGTGCTATCGCAATTTGGTTTATAACCAAGGGTGGAGTTTTCTGTAGACCTGTCAGACTAAACGAATTAGTGGGCACCGAGGCAGCACCTTTTTAAAATGGATTATAGATGTATAGCTTCAAAACAGTATGCTTATTCAAGTTGGCTGATAATTCTCTGAGCGTGCAACCGTAGTGCAGCCCACAATGTGATGTGCTACATAACATAATATGCACTTCACCTATTACACGAAATCCAGATGGATCCCGAAGCTCTTATTATTCCTTGTATGATACGATTAAAAGCATGGTTTGAACGTAGAAGACATACGTGTTAGGATCATTTAGCCTACAAGAAAAACATGACTGTATTAGAATAACCGTTTCTGTTAAAACTAGTCAATCGTGGTGATCTTTAACACATTTCTAAAAATGGTCTCGCCCAGTGTCAAGTAGCCTATATGTTTTTGTTCCTTAATAAGAGAGAATGACGCTACAGAGGGCACTTGATGAACCTCACAGTCGCCATCATGCGGAAAATTTGCGAAAACCAGCGTCTGTTTGACGTATTGATTTAATTCCCGTGCTGTTATTAATAGCAGCCTACCTTGGCAACTGCGTCTCCCAAACATCTCCGAGAACGTGTTTTTTAGACGTCTGTCAGTGAAGCTAATGTGTTTGGATTTTTTAAAGATTTGCCTCATTATTTCACATTTTTACTTTTTATTCGGACACTGGATGCTGCTGATGACTTGACGAAGGTGCAAATGATCAGATTAGAGGAGTTATTTGAAGCCTTTTTTTTTTTCATTTTAAAAGCCCTGCAGTTTATCTTAAGATGTAGTCATGCCAGTACCTCATGTTTCTTTCATTTACTGGCCTATATGCAAGTTAACACTTGACCATGAAGAAACCTATCACTAATGATAAATACACTGATGGACTGCTCTGATCTGTTGTAGATTTTAGAGTGTTGTGAATTCTTACCAACAGTTGGAGTCTACATTCTAAATTGACCAGATTGTATAAAACCAGTTATGTTGGCGAATGTATTTCCTCATAAAACTGCACACAAAAAGCATTTTTCAAGTAACATATATGTGTAGGTATTGTTTTAAAGTCACAGTATTAGTAAGTATGTCACAAAGAACTGGTAAAAATGGGTAAAATCCAAAAGTGTTGTTAAGATTGCCAGTGTTGTTCTAATCAGTGGTAATGGTTTCAAAGAGTTGACGAGTTATTGAAAAATGGTTCATAGTTACTTTGTGTTCAATGTGAGACCAAATATTCTCTACAGGGTTCAAATATATATGTATATATATATATAAACTGGTGCACCTGATGCAGTCATACGAGCACAACATAATTCTATTTGTGTCACTTTATAATGTTGGATTAAGAGAAAAAATCTTGCAAATCAGACCCATATGATCAAGTCATGTCTGAACAACCCTAGACAGGGCACCAGTCCATCTTAGGACACATACACTCACACACTAAGGGTACTGTAGAAAGACCAATTAACCCGACATGCACGTCACTGGACAAGAGCACCCTACGTAAACCTACACAGGCACGTGGAGGACATGCAAACTCCACACAATCAGAGTCAGGGCTCAGGATCGAACAGGGGATCTCGGAGCTGTGAGGCAACAGTGCTAACCACTGCACCACCCGGCTGAAAAATTCAGCATGGCTTCTTTTGAAGCACCCAACAATACAACATGGTGTCCATGGGCTATGAGAACAATACAAAATGGCATCCATATGCCATGAGAACAATACAAAATGGTGTCCATGTGTCTTCTGTAATAGGTAATTAAGGACATAAACCAGCCAACTCAATCTGATTTCTGTCTAGAATCCCAACTCAAACAAATATTAGTTTCTGTCAGCTTGCTTCATGTTTGAAATGAAACATATCTTCACATATTGAACCATTTAGTAACTTCTTCGATACTCTCATGATGATTACTTTTTCTCGTTCACTCATTTCAAAACACTTGCTCAGGATTTATTTTGGGGATTTTTCAGATATGCACATGTCATCACAAACAACGCCCTAATGTCAAACCATAGCCTCGATCTCCACAAAGATCGTGATGTTTCTCACTCATGCACACAGCATCACAGACGGTTCCCTCACATTTAGCTAAAGTTCTGCTCTCTACAAAGACTGGGATATTTCTCGCAATGCACACATAACCACAAAAATGATGTTGGAAACCAAATATCTACAAAGACCTGGCGATTCTATCAGACAATCAGCATGCTTATATAAGGTGCCTGCGGTTGACATTAATCTGAACTGATTACTGTCTGTGTGCGGACTGTGCCTCTCCTCTGGATCCAGTTCTGCATCGGCACAAAAAATGTACCCCAACTGGCCACCAGTGGCCGGAGCACACAGATTGTGACATTATATTGCCAAGATTGTGCTAAAAAAACATGCCAGGCAAATGGATGTTTAACATTTGTAACGGTTTAATATAGGCAACATGCAAAGTATACTAAAACCAGTTAAAATATCCCCATACCTCTAAGAGTTATTATGTGTGGTCTTTTTGTTGCCTATGTCAGCACAAGTTACACCAGAATTTTAATGTAGAAAGAGCAAAGAGTGGGAGTTTTTGTCAAGTACAATGCATTTGAGAAAACACACACTGAATCTGCTAAAATCACTGCATTTCACACAAATCTAAATCAATTCAGCTCATCAGACTTTTGGTAATCTGAATAGTGCAGCATTGTCTCCTCTTGGTAATCATCCTGAGAGCTTTTATGTGGTGCTGTATTTATAGACCAGTTGGCCTGCTCTAGCCTTTATTTATTGTCCTCCTTTTTTAATATATCTGCATTTGAGCCCATGGTTCCTATGGCAACTCCTTTTTGAATTAGAAAATGAGAGCCAACTCATGTTGCAGAGACAGCAGCCATGTAGCACTGCATCACACATTCTTCATTAATACTTACATTGCATGTGTTAAATTTGCTTTGCTGCAATACCTTAGAGTGGTCACGCTCTATTTTAGGCAGCCAGATCTCATTGTTGCTACCTTTTTATTTATGTGAGTCCTGCATTATTTGCAAGGGTTTTGCAAGCCTATTCATGTTGACTGCCATTATTACAGTCTCCTTTTTATGTATTGTACATGCTACAGCTGGGCTGTTCAACTGGAAATAAGACTACTTGAGAAGCAGTAGAGGCAAATAAAACTGCAGTGCTAGCACACATTTATTTGATCTGAAATCTGCGGATAAAAAAATCAAGAAGATAAACTCTCAGAAAACATACATTGAAAATAGATTAGTGATATTTAGTCCTTTTGGGACCTGGACATTAAAAACAGGTATCCGATCATTAATGCACCTGTTAACAACTGCATTGCATTCTGTGAAATAAGACGTTGACCAAAACAGACACTGACCAGACATCACATAGTTTTTTTGTGATACTGTTATGTAAATATAAAGGGCATTTTCACTAAACTCCATGCAAACGTTATGTAAATGTGTCAGCGATACTGCTGAAGTGGAATGCTACCATGTATGCAGCATCCCTAATGCCACCACATTTTTAATTTATGGAAATTCAAAATAATTATAGGAAATACAGTAATGCACTGTTACAGTATGAACCTGCATAGGGGCAAGCCGTAACACTTAGGCAGACAGTATGATGAACCTGAACCTTTCTTTTTTGACGTAAGCTAAAAAAGCATTGATATACAGTATTACGAACAGTACAGAAGATTAGCCAGATGAAACAAAGACTCAACAAGTGAATCTGAACCAGTTTATAGAGTTATAGGTTAGAGAGAATATACAGGTATTGGGGGAACAACTCAGTACTACTTACAATAGGACAGGCACATACACAACAGTATGCACATATTGATGAATGTATTGAAATTAACAAAATCACAAAATGGAGTTAACCTCATTATACTCAGCTGCCCTGCGGACTGAATGTGCTGCTTTGTGTCTCAGAGCAGAGGAGACGCAGAGAAAACTGTGCCTTTCACTCATGGGTAGTTTTTCCGTTTCTATGGAAAATAGCTAAAGTTTGTACAAAAAGTCCTTAGATTTGTCTGTTGTTTTAATAACTCACTAGAATGGTCTGAAAAATCTAGTGTAGATTAGGCATTATAAATAGAGGTGCAAGAATGATAAACTCATGATATGGTTTAATTTGTGATGATTGGTTCAGGATTTAATATTCTCATAATATTGTAAACACAACTGAACAAATAAAATAGCTTAAGAAGTGTAAGCAATTAAAAATAATGTACCTTTTTCTTGTCTATAAGCAACTGTAAACACAAAGATGCTGGAAATAAAAGAAATTAGTAGGATCAGTGGTTTAAAATTGTAAACATGTTCATCATTGTAGGCAGTGACCTGAAAAAATTCAGGATTATTTTTCATGTTTTTTTTTAAGGCTAATTTGCAGCTAAGTAAACATAGTAACCAAATTCATTTGTCTACTAATAAAAATAAACAAGGTTTAATTAAGTGCACTTCAACAAAATGAAAATATTTTTGTAGTATGCATATCCCTACTGTTCTCTAAGTGTCAACAAATAATATCTTATAAAAAAATTTAATATGGTTCTGGAGTGGAGACCATGAATCTATAGTAGTAGCAGAAAATTGATGCTGTTCATTTTGGATCAGATCGTTTCTTTGCATTTTATATAAATTAGTTCAGAATTGCGAATATACTGTACATGGCTTATGAATAGGCAACATATATGAGAATATACAATATACATGAGTACAAAAGCATTCATTGAGTCCTTTAAAATGCCCATTTGTGACCCTTTGATGAGTATCATATCCCTGGCTGGGAGAAATGTCACAACATCACTGATCTTTGTTTTCTTCATGGGGAGTAACTTTTTCACCACTGTTGCACCCACGAGGCCCTATTCTCTCTTCCTTTCAGCATATTCTTTGGGGTTCATCCTTTTATGGAGGTTGAACAGGTTTTCCATGATTCCACCAGATGTGCTAGTTCCATATAACTTGCAGTGCCTATATAAAATCATATACCATTGAAATCCTTTTGTCGCGTCATACCATGAGAATGAAAATAAATATTGTCTAACAATTTCACTGTTTTCACATTATAATACTCATAATCAAAACGAAAATAACTCTTTAAAACTTTCTGTTAAAGTATTATAATTTAATTAGTAAGATAACTGGTTTGGATAAGTAATTTGCCCTTTAGAGTAACCATTATAAACTTGCTCAGGTACAGCCAGTCACCTTCCAGTTCACACACCAGGCTAATGAGCACACATTAGTTGTAGTACTTTTTAATTCCTTCAGAACAAAACCAGCTGTTCCTTGAAGATTCCACTACTACAGTGGTGCATGAAAGTTTTGGAACCCTTTAGAATTTTTTGTATTTCTGCCGAAATATGACCTAAAACATCATCAGAAGTCCTAAAAGTAGATAAAGAGAACCCAGTAAAACAAACGAGACAAAAATATTATACTTGGTCATTTATTTATTGAGGAAAATGATCCAATATTACATATTACTGACTGGCAAAAGTATGTGAACCTTTGCTTTCACTATCTGGTGTGTCCCCCCCGTTTCCTGTAACTGCAGATCAGTCCTGCACACCAGCTTGGAGGAATTTTAGCCCATTTCTCCATACAGAACAGTTTCAATTCTGGGATGTTGGTGGGTTTCCTCACATCAACTGCTCATTTCATGATCTTCCACAACATTTCGATTGGATTAATGTCAGAACTTTGACTTGACCATTCCGAAACATTAACTTTATTCTTCTTTACCCTTTCTTTGGTAGACCAGTTTGTGTTCTTAGGGTTGTTAGCTTGCTGCATGACCCACCTTGTCCTGAGATTCAGTTCATGGACAGATTTCCTGCCATTTTTCTTTAGAAATCTCTGATATAATTCAGAACTCATTGTTCCTTCAATGATGGCAAGCCGTCCTGGCCCAGATGCAGCAAACCAGGCCCAAACCATGATACTACCACCACCATGTTTCACAGATGGGATAAGGATCTTATGCTGGAATGCAGTGTTTTCCTTTCTCCAAACATAACGCTTTTCTTTTAAACCAAAAAGTTCTAGTTTGGTCTCATCCGTCCACAAAACATTTTTCCAGTAGCCCTCTGGCTTGTCCACATGATCTTTAGCAAACTGCAGATGAGCAGCAATGTTCTTTTTGGAAAGCAGTGGCTTTCTTCTTGCAACCCTGCCATGCATACCATTGTTGTTCAGTGTTCTTCTGATGGTGGACTCATGAACACTAACATTAGCCAATGTGAGAGAGGGCTTCAGTTGCTTAGAAGTTACCCTGGGGTCATTTGTGACCTTGCCTTGCTCATGCCTTGCTCTTGGAGTGATCTTTGTTGGTCAGCCACTCCTGGGGAGGGTAACAATGGTCTTGAATTTCCTCCATTTGTACACAATCTGTCTGACTGTGGATTGGTGTAGTCCAAAGTCTTTAGAGATGGTTTTGTAACCTTTTCCAGTCTAATGAGCATCAGCAATTTTTTTTCTGAGGTCTTCAGAAATCTCCTTTGTTCATGATACACTTCCACAAACATGTGTTGTAAAGAGCAGACTTTGATAGATCCCTATTCTTTAAATAAAACAGAGTGCCCACTCACACCTGATTGTCATCCAATTGATTGAAAACACCTGACTTTAATTTCACCTTCAAATGAACTGCTAATCCTAGAGGTTCACATACTTTTGCCACTCACTAATATCTAATATTGGCTCATTTTTCCCAATAAATAAATTACCAAGTATCATATTTTTGTCTCATTTGTTTAACTGGGTTATCTTTATCTACTTTTAGAACTTCTGAAAAAATCTGATGATGTTTTATGTCATATTCAGTTTCGAGGTCCCCAGTCGTGGTAATCTGCGGGTATCTCTACCTGGGTCCCTCTTGGCACTTGGGGGGCCACTTATTGATTACGGCCGAATCATAGACCCGCCATGTCATCCTAATCCCCCCAAGTTGCCCAGCCCTTGCTGACGTAAGCACCATTGTCCATCTGGAGTCCTTAATCTGCCCACCACTTACCGGGACCCCCAGCCACTCACCCCTACCCTGGAGCCACCAAACATTTTTAATATTTTTCAGGGCTCCAGGGAAGTAGCCAACTCAGTGACTGAGTTTCGCGGTGCGGCCGAGACAAGTAGCTTTAGCGAGCCGCCGCTCATGACCTTATTTAAACCTTAGTGGGCCTTAGTGACGTAGATGACGAACTACTCTTCTACCCACCCCCCGTTTTTCTCAACGGGCTTTTTTATCTGGCCACATTGGCTGAAGCTCGCATTAAACGGCGGGCCAGAGAGAGGATGAGTCGGCTCTGCAGCTCGTCACTTCTGTCTCAGCCAGAACATTCTGCACCTGAGCACGTTGATTATGTTCTTGGGCAGTTAGCCACGTCTAGCCTTGCTGTCGGGGGACCATAGTGGTCCGGTGCCAGGTCATGTTTCTTACCACTTATCCTGGACCTCACCCAGGGCTCCAGGCCAATTGCTGCTTGTATTGCGGAATTTTCTGAACTGACTGAGGAGTTGGGTTTTGGGGACCAGGCATTGAGAGACATCTTTAAGTATGGCCTGCGTGAGGAAGTTTGGGAGGAGTTATTCTTCAGATCGTTTCAGATCCTTTGTCTCAGGCTGATATGTACGGTCTGGCCGTACGCGCGGAAGCCCGTCTTAAAGGGGAGGCCTGGGAAAGGAAGGGCCTTCTTTTCCATCCCGGTTGGCAAGCCTCCTACCTGAGCATTTAGCGCTGCCTGATATTGTACCTGAGCACGCTGCGCCTGTAAGCTCCGTACCTGAGCAAGTAAGCTCCGTACCTGAGCATTTGGCGCCGCCTAGCTCCATACTTGAGCCCTTTGTGCACCGGTCATTGCCACCGATCTCTGTGCCACGGTCACTCAGACCGATTCCTACGCCACGGTTGTACGCCACGGACTTTAAGTTCCAGTTCCTGCGCCATGGTCATTGAGGCCGATTCTAGCTCCACAGCCTTTGGCGTTGGCTCCCGCAACTGCCAGGCGACTTGAGCCTACCTTTTTCCTGCGCCTTGTTGGGCCTAGCCCCATTTGCTGAGCCGCCAGTGCAGACTTCTGCCCCTGAGCCGCTCGTAGCTAGTCCCATACCGAGCCTTGCATTCAGCTCGTGTTGGCCCGCCTTCTCTTTCGGCCCCTATTTGAAGGTGCGTTCGGCCTATTGGCGCCTCATATGCTCAACCCTGAGCGTGTTAGACAGGCTAGGGGAGGTTTTGATGGTGCTTGGGGGGTACTATTAGGGGTCATGCTTTGGCCGCAGGTGGCCACTGCTGACCCCTCATGGAGGCATGAGAGCCCTTGCAGTGCGATTGTGCGTGCGTTCTCCCTTCCCGAGCTTTAATCATGCAAGTGGCGACACCTGTTGGAGAGCCTATTTAAACACACCTTTGGGCTCACACAGTGTCGCACCATTGTTTGCCTTAGCAGCACGACGCTACATGCTAATGCTACAGTTTTGAATCCATTTGGAACGTTTTGAGGTTTTGTTAAGGAAAATGGTACGACTGACGATTTAAAGATCGTCAGTTGGGGGCAATCTGGAGATTGCCCGGTAAGATAGGGTCTAGATGCTAGCGTAGGGGTAGTGTTTGCCTTTTTTTCAACACCTTTTTGCCGGAGCTTCCCGCGGCTGTTTTGAGCCTCTTGTGCTGTTAAGAGACTCTCCCTTCCTTTTCTCTCACTCACGCCGTCGCCCCCATTCTTCTCCTTCACAATTGGAGAATTTACATTCTCTTTCGTGATCACGTGTTTAAAGGGACACTGAGCTCTCGTTGAGTCTTGTTCCTTTTTCCTTAAATCCTCGCATTCATGCCACACCTCAGCGGGCGCTTATCTTGAGTTTTTTGTGGCACGCCAAGGACGCTCCGCTTGGGCTGCAAGTGCTTCTTGCCCATGCACGCATGCTGTGCTTGGGCTGTCAGCACATCTTGCACATGCGTGGACCCGCACACTGCTGCCGTAGTGGAGCCACGTCGTAAACGTGTCCAAGAATACCGCTACGGTACGCTTACATAGCGGGTCTTTATTAGTTTATTTATTCTTTTTTTCCCACCAACCATTGGTTCACCCCTTCCATCTGGAGCTAACTGCATTTGGGTCCTAATTAAATAAATATAGATTTTTTTCACGGTTTGTCATTGTTACAATATGGCGAACTGTAACACAAGAACATTTTAGTGGCTTTAACTATCCCTGCGAGTGCTATCCAGAGCATTAACAAGACATGGAAAGTGTATGGCATCACCAACATCTTGCCAAGATTGGGTCGTCCTTCCAAACTGGATAACCGAACCAAGAGGATACTGATCATGGATCATTAACCAATGCCAAAGCCAGTGAAGGATTTACTAGTCTGTATGCTGAGATTGCCAGTCACCACAGAATTTTGCTGGACAATTTTGCAGGATGAATAGGCAAATATTTCCCAATCTAGGTGTGCAAGGCTGGTAGGCACAAATCCAAACAGATTGATGCCTGTAATCAAAGCAAAAGGTGGCTCTACAAAGTACTATATCAGGGAGGTGATCACGTTTCCAACCCTGTTATTTTTGCTTTTCATTTTTACAGTAATTTTCAGAACCTTTCCGTTTTTTCTCATTACTTGAATGTTGTAAGGCAAAACTGAAGATGGAAAAAGAGTTTTGATTTCAGGCAGTAAGACAAAACAGTGACTATTTCAAATGGGGTATGGTGATTTTATATAGGCGCTGTTTGAAGTGTTGTCAAACACCAAGCTCTGGATTATTATTTATTTGTTTATGTGTCCATCATCTAAAATAGTAATATTGCCTAGTATGACATGCTGGTGTGGGTCAAATTGATTGCCACCGCTAGTGAATGCACCTCTTATCCATCTTCACAATGCATGTCATTACATTGCAATGCATTACAATATTACATTATATCACATTATATTGTTGCACCTCCAGCTAGGGGTGGGCAATATGATGATATTTTATCATGTCGTGATATATTTTATTATCATGATAGACAGTAAGGTTTTCTGAGCATATAGAGGATATTGTCAGTGCTTACAGAACACTGACCAACAGCGTTTTTCATTCTAAATTATATAAAGTATAATTATTCTTGTTTAATTTAAAGAAGTGCAACACATTTTGAATAAAAATCACTTTACTGAGTATGGGATAATATTTGCATAGTAGTTTGTAAGAATGTCTCACTACTGATGCATTTTGTCTCTGATCACATGTATCGTGATAGATATCGTGTGTTATGTAAATATCTTTAAATATTGTGATATAATATTCTTACCAATTTGCCCACCGCTACCTCTAGCTGTCACATCTTCAGTCTCAGCCATCACATCTCTACTTAGACCAAGTCATAGGACCCTAACTCTCCCTCCAATCCTCCTGTTGACTAAGGATGCTCTGACACAAAACTTGTTACCTGCTAGATGACACGAGAATCTTCATTGTCTGCATTTATACTAGATTGTGATACTGAATTGTAAAATACAGTGAGGTAAAAAAGTATTTAGTCAGCCACTGATTGTGTAAGTTCTCCTACTTAGAAAGATGAGAGAGGTCTGTAGATGTCATCATAGGTACACTTCAACTATAAGAGACAAAATGAGATGAGTTGAAGAAAAAATCCAGCAAATCACATTGTAGGATTTTTTAAGAATTTAATTGTAAATCATGGTGGAAAATAAGTATTTGGTCACCCACAAACAAGAAAGATTTCTGGCTCTCACAAACCTATAACTTCTTCTTTAAGAAGCTCTTCTGTCCTCCACTTGTTACCTGTATTAACGGCACCTGTTTGATCTCATTATCTGTATAAAAAACACCTATCCACAGCCTCAAACAGTCAGACTCCAAATTCAAAGACCAAAGAGCTGTCGAAGGACACCAGGACGAAAATTGTAGACCTGCACCAGGCTGGGAAGAGTGAATCTACAATAGGCAAGCAGGTTGGTGTGAATAAATCAACTGTGGGAGCAATGCCTGTTTATGTTCGCTGTGTTTTTATCTCAGCTTTGTTTACCATTTTTCATCTCCCATGCCAGGTTTTGGTTGCAGTTTATTTTCTGAGTGACTGTGTTTTTGTTGCTACCGTTCTGGACTGTATTGCCTGTTTTTGGACTTTAGCTACGCACCGTTAGCCTAGCCGCGGCTAATGGTTGCTTTCTTTGATTTTCTTTTGGCTATCACGCCAGATTTGATTTCGCTGTGTTCCTTCTGTGTTCAGTGTGTTATTTTGGTTCTCTTTTCGACTCCCACGCTAGGTTTCTGTTCTAGTTATTATCCTGAGTCATAGTCTGTTTTGTTGTTGCTGTGTTTTGTTATTTTCATATTTTGGGGAATAGAATAAAATGATTTATTTTTGCCCAACTGGGACCTGTGACTCTGTCTGCCTATGTCCACGCCCCCATGACAGAATGTACCCGCCAAACCAGCAGACGACCGGTCCCAGACTTCCCCGCGGCAGACAGTACAGGGGTCGCCGGGGAACTCATGCTAGTACCAGGACCAGGCCAGCCAAGGGCGTGTCTCCCCCGGAGACTGTCCAGAGGACTTTCCTCACTCCGGGGACCCTCCAGAGCACGCCCTTGCCCATTGATGAGGTCTCCACGGTGGCTACCCTTGCTGAAGACACTCCTGCGTGCCGCTTCATGCAGCGAGGAGCTGGATTATGCCCCAAGAGCCACGCCACCCACCAAGGATGCCCTGCCAACCACCTCCGTTTCCGTGGGTAGGTGTAGTCTGCGTTCTTGTTCTCTGCAGGTATTCGTGCCGTTTAGCTCTACAAATGAGTTTCTAGTATCCTGTTAACCCGCTTCTGATCTGGTTAACTCTGTTGTTGAACACGCTAGTCTCGTATTGGGCCACTGTACCCGAGCCTATAGCGCCCTGTAACCCTGTTCTTGAGCCTGTAAGCCCCGCTAACGAGCCACTAGTGCCTTATAGCTTAGTGTCTGAGTGCTTCAGACCCCCTGGTTTGGTAGATGAGCAGTAAGCCCCACACAACTAGGGTCCCGAGCCCGCCAGCCCCTTTTCCAGGTCTCCCGCACCTCTCGGCCTTGCTAATGAGCCGCTAGCGTCATGCAATTTGGCGTCAGAGTCCGCTTGCCCCTTTTCTGAGCCCGATGTGCGCTTCAGTCCTGTTAATGAGCCGCTGGTGTCGTACAGTCCCGTTTGTGCGCTTGCTAGTCCCGTCTCCGTGCCACGTAGTCTTACCAATGACCACGTTAGTCCGCTTTTCGAGAACGCTAGCCCTATTTTGGTGCCCACCTCGCCTGGTAGCTCCATAGGTGAACCATCCATGCCTCGTCACACCGTTTCCAAGCTGGATAGCACGGTTTTTGAGTTTGCTAGCCCCACACCGGTGCCCGCCTTGCCTGTTAGCTTCACCGTCGAGTTTGGTCATGCCTCGTAGTACCGTACCTGAGCCGCTAACATCCGGTTACACCGTGTCTGGTCCCTTAAGGCCATCTAGTACTATGTCTGAGCCTTCGGAGCCCCTCAGTCCCATGTCAGGGCCTTCAGAGCCCCTCAGTCCTGTGTCAGGGCATTCAGGGCCCCTCAGTCCGGTTCCAGGGCCTTCATGGCCCCTCTGTCCCGCGTCTGGGCCTTCAGGGCCCCTCAGTCCTGCGTCTGGGCCTCCAGGGCCCCTCAGTCCCATGTTTGGGCCTCCAGGGCCCCTCAGTTCTGTACCGGAGCCATTAGAGTACCTTAGTTCCGGGCCTGATCCATTTCGCCCAGAGATGTGGTATCCATGTCGGCCAGCTCCGCTTCCGAGCTGTTTGTGCAGCGTAGCTCGGTAGATGAGCCGCAAGCCGCCTTACCCTACCATGTTAGCCCCGCTTTTGAGCCGTTTGCACAGTGTAACTCAGTTGATGAGCCGCTAGCCACTTTATCCTCGTCAGTTAGCCCCTGCTTCCAAGTCGTTTGCGATGCTCAGCTCAGTTGATGAGCCACTAACAGCATTATCTGCGCCGGTTAGCCCCACTTCCGAGCTGCCTGCGCCGCTTAGCTTGGTTGTTGAGCTGCTAGCCACCCTATCCTTGCCGGTTAGCCCTGCTTCCGAGTCATTCGCTATGCTGAGCTTGATTAATGAGCTGCTAGCCGCCCTTTCCGCGCCGATTAGCCTCGCTTCCGAGCCGTCTGCGCCGCTTAGCTCAGTTGGTGAGCTGCTACCTGCCTGTCCTCGCATGTTAGCCCCACTTTCAGGCTGTTTGCGCAGCTTAGTTTGTGTTATGAGCCGCTAGCCGCATTCCCCTCGTTGGTCGGCCCCGTTTCCAAGTCGGTCGCGTCGCCTCGCCCCGTAGTCGCGCCGGTTAGGGGTCTGTCCATGGTTGCAGGGTCTCCTGGGCTCGTGGCTGGGCATGTCGCACAGACCTCAGCTCCTGTGCCAGCGCCGAGGTCGTCAGCTCCTGTACCAGCTACAAGGTCGTCACCTCCTGTGCCAGCGCCAATGACATCAGCTTCTGTGCTAGCGTCAAGTTTGTCAGCTTCTGTGACAGCGCCAAGATCATCAGCCCGCTGTGCCGTCAAGCCAGATCAGGCCGTCCCGGGGGCCGTCAAGCCAGGTCAGGCTGTCCCAGGGGCCATCCAGTCCAGCCAGGGATGTCAAGTCAAGAGAAGATGTCAAGTCAAGGGAGACTGTCCTGGAGGCCGCCATGTCCAGAGAGACCTTCCAGGGGGCCGCCCAGTCTAGAGAGGCCTTCCAGGGAGCTGCCCAGTCCAGAGAGGCCTTCCAGGAGGCCTCCAAGTCCAGAGGGGCCTTTCAAGAGGTCCCGTGTTCCAGTGGGGCCGTTCTAGTGGTTCCGTGCTCCAGGGAGGCCTTTCCAGTGGTCCCGTGTTCCAGGGGGCCATATCCGCCACCATAACTGTGCCGAGCCGTCTGTGCCGCTTAGCTCGGTTGGTGAGCCGCTAGCCACCCTGCCCTCGCCTGTTAGCCCCACTTTCAGGCTGTTTGCGCAGATTAGTTCATGTTATGAGCCGCTAGCCGCATTCCCCTCGTCGGTCGACCCCTTTTCCAAGTCGGTCGCGTTGCCTCACCCCGTAGTCACGTCGGTTAGGGGTCTGTCCATGGTTGTTGGGTCCTGGGTTCCTGTGCCAGCGCCGAGGTCGTCAGTTCCTGTGCTAGCGTCAAGTTCGTCAGCTCCTCAGTCAGCGCCAAGATCATCAGCCTGCTGTGCCGTCAAGCCAGGTCAGGCCGTCCCGGGGGCCATCAAGCCCAGTCAGGCCATACCAGGGGCCGTCAAACCCAGTCAGGCCGTCCCGGGGGCCTTCAAGCCCAGTCAGGCCGTCCAGGGGGCCGTCAAGTCCAGCCAGGCCGTCTTGGGGGATGTCAAGTCAAGGGAGACCGTTCCGGGGGCCGCCCAATCCAGAGAGGCCTTCCAGTACACCGCCATGTCCAGAGAGGCCTTTCAGGAGGCTGCCATGTCCAGAGAGGCCTTCCTGGAGGCCGCCATGTCCAGAGAGGCCTTCCAGGGTGCCGCCTAGTCCAGAGAGGCCTTCCAGGAGGTCCCGTGTTCCAGTGGGGCCGTTCCAGAGGTCTCATGCTCCAAGGGGGCCATTCCAGTGATCCCGTGTTCCAGGGGGGCCATTCCTGAGCTCCCATGTCCCAGGGGGGCTGTTCCAGAGGACCTGCGTTCCGGTGGGGCCAAACAGAAGGTCCCGTCACAGGCGGTCCACCTCCAGGACCACGTCCGGCGGCAGGACCCCCGAGGGATTCATCTGGCCCTCCTCCCACCACCCACCGGTGTCCGGTGCCTTTGCCCTGAGAGGAAACCCCTGGATGTGGACGGACTCCTTGGGGGGGGGATACTGTGAGGGCGCATGCTCTGCCAGCGGTTTTTCCCACAATTCTATGATGGCCGCGCCCTGATGTACGCCAGCTGTGTTGCGTTGCCGTTGGACGTTTCTCATTGAAATTATTTTGTTAATTGCTGCCGAGCGCGGCTGGGGAGTTTGTATTTAAGCTCTTTGTTTCCCCAGTCGCGTCGCGGGAGCATTGTTCATCACTCTGGTGAATGTACGGTCGCGTTCATGCCATGCTTTGTGTTGTAGTCTATGCTAAGTTATGTTAGCGCTACGGACTTTCACGCCACGCCACGTCACACCAAGGAATCCGGTGGGATTATTGTTTTGTTTTGCCCCGCTGCGTGGAATTATTGTGTTTGTTGCGACGGTTTTTGGATTTGTTATTGTTCGTGTACTCTAGCTGGGGACTGTTAGCCTAGCCACGGCTAATGGTCGTGTTTCGGTTGGCTTTCGGCTACCACGACTGTTTATGTTCGCTGTGTTTATTTCAGTTCAGTGTATTGCTTTGTTTACCCTTTTTCGGCTCCCATGACAGGTTTTGGTTGCAGTTTATTTTCTGAGTGACTGTGTTTTTGTTGCTACCGTTCTGGACTGTATTGCCTGTTTTTGGACTTTAGCTACGCACCGTTAGCCTAGCCGTGGCTAATGGTTGTTTTCTTTGATTTTCTTTTGGCTATCATGCCAGGTTTGATTTCGTTGTGTTCCTTCTGTGTTCAGTGTATTATTTTGGTTCTCTTTTCGGTTCCCACGCTAGGTTTCTGTTTTAGTTATTATCCTGAGTCATAGTCTGTTTTGTTATTGCTGTGTTTTGTTATTTTCATATCTACATTTTGGGGAATAGAATAAAATTATATATTTTTGTCCAACTGGGACCTGTGACTCTGTCTGCCTATGTCCACGCCCCCGTGACATCTTGAGATTTTAAGCCAAAACCTTCTTCCATCAGTGAGAGCATTGAAGATGGAATGTGGCTGGGTCTTCCAGCATGACAATGATCCCAAACACACTGCTCGGGCAACGAAGGAGTGGCTCTGTAAAAAGCATTTCAAGGTCCTGGAGTAGCCTGGCTAGTCTCCAGACCTCAAATCCACAGAAAATTTGTGGAGGGAGTTGAAAGTCCGTGTTGCCCAATGACAGCCCCAAAACATCACTTCTCTAGAGATCTGCATGGAGGAATGGGCCAAAATACCAGCTACAGTGTGTGCAAACGTGGTGAAGACTTACAGGAAACGTTTGACCTCTGTCATTGCCAACAAAGCTTATGTTACAAAGTATTGAGTTGAACTTTTGTTATTGACCAAATGCTTATTTTCCACCATAATTTCCAATTAAATTCTTTAAAAATTTTACAATGTGATTTCCTGGATTTTTTTTTAATGAAAATTACAGACCTCTCTCCTCTTTCTAAGTAGCAGAACTTGCACAATCAGTGGCTGACTAACTACTTTTTTGCTCCACTGTATGTCCTTGCCCATTATGCACTGGAATTATTCCAGATTCCTATAATATTTTTATGATATTATGCACTGTAGAGAGAGAAATATGCAAATCCCTCCCAATCTTTTTTTAATCGACATTTTTTAAACATTTCAATAATTTTCTCACACATTCCTTTCCCATCAAATACTCAGCCTTTCATGGATACTGGATTTTGTACCAAATCATGCTTACAATCACCTGTTGAAATCACATCATTATCTGAAATTCTGAAGCTGATTCATGTCCAGTATATAATATGTAATTTATTACAAAGTAGGAGTGGGTATTGGAAATGACTTCACGATACACATCGTGATACATTGGTCACAATACAATTATATGACAATACAATGGAAAACAATGCATTTTCTGATGTATTGCGATAGTCCACATAGTTCACTGAAAATATAAGAACAGCTGAAATACAAGATGCGATTAAGAAAATGAATGAATGAACAACGTGTTGCGTGCATAACAGGGAGATAAACAATCAAAACATTTTTAATGGTCATGTTTAAAAGCGGCATGTTATTGGCCATGGCTATTTCTTTGGTTTGAATCATTGGTTTCTTTAAATTTGGCTTTAAATTCGAGTCCTACCTGGGTCGAGGTTTAAAGAATCCTGGTGAAAATATGCGTTCTCTGTTGTCCTTTTCACACTGCAGCCACGCCCTCCTGTGGCCGCATTCGGGAATTTCTTTAGATATTTCCTCAAATAAGAAAGCATTGTGATGCGTACCTTCTAATTTTGTTTGCACAGAGACATCACCCCAAATATTTATGACGTCAGTTATTTTGCTATCCAGCCACTGAAGATTTCCCCCACTGTTGCTACTTTACTTTCTCTTCAATGCACGCTTAGGATGAATGTCAAGTTGGAAAGATGTAAAAGTCACATTAATTCTGATCTGACTGTTCAGACAGTGTCACATTGCTGTGTATTAGATATGTATTGAATTTCAGCAGAACATATGAAAGTAGCCCAAATCGTAATTGAGAAATGACAGATTCAACGTGTTTTTGTTTTTGTTTTTGTTTGTTTTTGTTCACACAGTCCCAAAGATAGCACATCTGTGTCACATATGATGTAAAAGAGTTTGGCCACTTATTTCTTTTTTGTTCTGGCCTTCTAAAATAGCCAATAACCAGCAAAGCCATTCTGCCATAGATAATGAATATTTTAACAAGGTAAGTTTTAGTTTGTTTGGGGTTGTGGTAGCACACCATGTGACTTCATAAGGTATTGTTGAGGAGGAGGTGAGGGGTTCAAATTCCAACTCTGCCAAGCTCTCACTGTTGAATTCTTGAATAAAGACCTATAATCACTTTGATTGTTGGATTATATCAATTGTAAGTCCCTTGGGAGTAGCGTGGCTACTACATGACTCAATTTGAATGATTGATTATAGGCAGCAGATTTTAAGCTTTAATTAGCCACAGTTAATACCAACCCATAGCTAGTTTCATTTGGGGACAGGAAAACATCCTTGAAAGTAGGCAGGGTTTTGATGTTTAGGATAGGAATGTTTTTTTCAAGAACAAATTATGGAAATAAGGCTTCAAAATAATAAGGCTGTTCAAGTATTGCTATCCAGAACGTTTTCTGGAATGAGGCACGGTTTGATACCCAAAGACTCATTCACTGTCATATGCACTTAATCCAGTTAAAGGTTGCAGGCTAGCTGGGGGCTAATGTGCAGCACAGGCATCCAGATGAACCCAGAAACAGTGAAACAGAGTAGCCCCACCACACACACACAAGACAAAATGCACATAAACGTCTGCAACTGGCAAATACATGGAAAACCAAGATTTTCTACTGAAATTACTCACTCTTATATTCTGACTTTATAAGTAAGGATTTTTAAATGGCATTAGTTGATAATAACAAAAAATAAAGTCTCATTTATGTTTTTTGTTTTTTTGATATATTGCTATATTATATTGTATGATATTGTTATTGTAATGATCATATTGTGATGTGAATTTTAGCTCATATTGCCCACCACTACAAGTGACCATCCATGTTCAATACAGTGCACATATCAGCTGTTAAGCTTACTGCTAATGTCTTTCTGTTTTTAGAAATATGGTTTTCTTTGTTGTTCTTGTAGTTCCATTGCACCATAGCAGTGTTTCCCACAGAAATAATTTCTATTTGTGGCGGTAAGCCGAACGGCTGTGAGAAGAAAGCATGGAGGGGGTGGTCAGTGTAAAACCTAGCAGTGCCAGTAGAGAAATAAGAATTGTTTTTGCAGATTTACTTCTTTCATCCTCTCCGACCACTTCACAGTTTCTGCATGCATCTCAGTTCCCTGTTCGCTTCTGAAATACCCTCTTGTGTTATACAACCCCAAACCAGAAAAAGTTGTGATGGTATGGAAAATAAGATTGAAAAAAAATGCAGTGCTCCTTATATGTATTTTCACTTTTACACATCATTGCAGACAGTGTGAATCCAGGATACTTAATGTTTTGTCTGATCAACTTAATTTCATTTGTTAAGAAACATCATTTCCTGCATTTCAGGCCTGCAACAAATTCCAAAAAAAGTTGGGAAGGGGGAAATTTATGTTTATATTTAAATGTGTAAAAACAATGTTCCTCCAAAGTAAATACTGGGAAGGGATTTTACATATTTCATCTTAAGGTTTTGGTTTGGCTTGTTTTGGCAATTGTGTTTTATTTATAAATGCATGACGTCCCTGAATACATGTCATCTTTTAAGAAATTGATTTTTTTCCTTTAAAACCGTTATTGTACTTTTCTGCATTAATGCCTGTCATCACAGAGTGTACATGACCTAAACACACCCCCCATACCATGAGAAACTCGGGTTTTAGGACTTGTAGTTTCATAATAGTCCCTGTGTGGTCCCTTACAATTTTGGATTTCTTGGATTTCCTTTACAGCCTAGATTTCCTAGATTTCTTTCCAAAATCTATTCCATTATGATGAATACTGAATTCATCATAATTTTTTCTGTTGTTGGAAGATGATTAAGTATCATGATTAAGTAATCAGTATGTAACCTTGTTGTTAACCTGGCAGTGACATGTACTTTCCTTGTTCACCACACAACATAAGTCAGTGACAAAAAAATGGTGGATACACAGATAGATAATAAAATAGATGTATTAGAAAACAATTTAATGATGAAAGAAAACTTTTATATTGATTCACAGTTAGGAAAATGACTCATAATTTGTCCTTACTTGGACGCTTTGTTACTTTCTTTTTGGATATGAGTTGAATTGTGAGCATTTTAGCTTTCAAGTTGTAAATAGGGGGTTATTCCCTTTAAAATTTAAACGTGAGTATATCAAATGTGAAGCTGCTGTGTATTTGTTTAATAATGTAAAAATCCTGTTAAGGATTAAAAAGGAGCGAGCCAATCCAGGAGTCAAACCTAGATTCTTCTCACTAACAGTCAGAGATAGGCCCACTGTCCTATGCTTTATTGTCTTATTGAGTCAATCTGTTAATTGACTATTGCCAAGGGCACTGACACAACCCCATTCCATGAGAGACCCTGGCTTTTGGGACTTGTAGCTCATAATAGTCTGGGTGGTCCTTTTCATCTTTGGTCTAAGGGGGAAAACACACAGCCCTGGAAATTTTCTTCGAACAAAGATCTGCAATACACTGATTCGGCGACATTTTTCTCTGGAAGTTTAAAGTTCATGATTAAATATCAGGACGTAAGGAATGATGAAAATTTGTTCAATAGTTGTGGTTACAAGATGTGAAATAAATGTATAAATACAAGAGAAAAACAAAATAAATATTACCAAAGTAAGGCTTTCCTTCCAGAATTCCCCAAGGTCTTAGGCATTAGGTTCCTCCAGGATAATGATTTATGAAATGCGAAGAATTATTCCATTCAAGTACTTCTAAGAAAGTCCTTTTATTACAGAATTTCAAACTTAACATTTGGTAGGGCCTGCGATAGACTTGTGTTCCTTTATGTGCATTCTTCCTGGTCCTGGATCTGATACAGGTAAGAAGAAAAAGCGGGGGTGTTTTGTCAGAAGTGGGGATTTGAACCCACGCCTCCATGCAGATGAGACCAGAATCCTCACAATAGGAGGGAACAAAACCTTGAGTCTGGCGCCTTAGACCGCTCGGCCATTCTGACACACTGAATGATTTGCTGGTGTTACTTATCACACATCCCCCCAGTGGTCTGAAATAAGAGAAACGTGCTGGGACAAATGTATATTTAATTTTGTATATTGCTGTCTTTTTTTTCTAAAAGAAAGGTTTTTGAAGGATTTTCCTGTTTAAAACAAAGACTAAGAAAACAGGTCTGAAGTTGAGCCCTGAAATTCTGCTTGATGGGGGGGGGGGGGCAATCGAATGCTTGGAATTGTAAGCTAACTACATAAATAATCCCAAATTCATTTATTTGAGATAAATAAAAAGACGATGAACACAAATTCCTCGCGCCACTCTCCATGACTGAACGGTTTTTGTTCACCTGGCATGACACGTACTTTCTTCTTTAACCACACAACCATATCGATCAGCCAAAAATTGTGGAGATGATAGATCGATAATGAAATAGATGTATTAGAAACAATTTAATGATAAAGATAATTTTTAATGAGTCACAATTTAGTGAAAATCCCTCAATATTTTGTCCTTACTTTGGACGCTTGGTTACTGTTCTTTTGGATATGATTAATTGTGAGCATTTAGCTTTCGTGTAAAATAGGGGTTATTCCCTTTTAACGTGAGTATAATCAAATATGAGCTGCTGTGTAATTTTGTTTTAATAATTAAAAATATGTTAAGGATTAAAAAGGAGCGAGCCATCCAGAGTCAAACCTAGATTCTTCTCACTAACAGTCAGAGATAGCCCACTGCTATGCTTTAATGTCTGTATTGAGTCCAATCTGTTGTTTTGTATGAACATGATTTTTCTTTTTATGAATGACTCTGATTTATTCGGTTCTTCATTGGGCTGACTCTTGGTCGGTTCTGATTGAAGAGAATGGTAATCGTTGTCTTTACAATCTTAAACATGAATCCCCATGGGATTGAAACCTAGGGCCTAACTTGAGGAGGCTGAGACTTGGGCTATAAGACAAGCACTAGGTGACGTGTTTGTGTGAAGAATTTGGTTTTTACAGAGTTTGGGATTTGAAAACTTAAGATAATATGCCTTGCATATTTATTTCTATTAGATGCCTTGTTTTCACTTGTTTCTTTTTGGTCTTTGAGTTCAAACAGAGAAGTATATTTTCCCAGGATTCTTACAAACCTCGAACCCAGGCAGGATCCTCGAACCTGCAGTCTTTCTGAAATTGTTCCCCGAAGTCAGACGCCTTATCCTTAGGGGGGGGGGGGGGCCACTGAGCCTGCCTGCCAGGACTTCCACATGAACCGTGGCTCGGTTGCCGTATGACAGAATACAGTGAAGCCAACACATGGATAAACATGTTGATCAGGGATTTCCCCTGGAAGAGAAGTCATCTTGAAAGATAATGTTTATACTAAAATCCTCAGTGTACTTTTCTGCATTAATGCTGCCATCACAGAATTGTAAATGAATATTGCCAGGGCACTGACACAACCCCATTCATGAGAGACCCTGGCTTTTGGACTTGCAGCTCATAATAGTCCCTGGGTGGTCCTTTTTCACATCTTTGGTCTAGGGGACAACAGCTGGAGATTTTCTTCGAACAAAGGGAATCGCAATACTGATCGGCGACATTTTTTCCTCTGAAAGTTTAAAGTTCATGATTAAATATCAGGACGTAAGGATTAGAGAAAATGTGTTCAATTATTTTGTGTTACAAGATGTGAAATAAATTGTTAAATACAAGAAAAACAAAATAATATTACCAAAGTAAGGGCTGCCAGAATTCCTCCAAAGGTCTTAGGCATTAGGTTCTCCAGGATAATATTTATGAAATGCGAAGAAATATGCCATTCAAGTCCTTCTAAGAGTCTTTATGACAGATTTCCTTTAACATTGGTAGGCTGCGATAGACTTGTGTTCCTTTATGCATTCTTCCTGTTCCTGGATACAATTGAAGAAAAAAGCCTTTTGTCATAAGTGGGATTTGAACCCACGCCTCCATTGCAGATACCATAATCCGCACTAAGAAGGGAACAAAACCTTGAGTCCTGGCGCCTTAGACCGCTCGGCCAGTCTGACACACTGTTGATTGCTGGTGTCACTTATCACATCCCAGTGGTCTGAAATAAGAGAAACGTGCTGGGACGAATATATATTTAATTTTTGTACATTTCTGTCTTTTTTCTGAAATTGAAAGTTTTTTGAAGGATTTTCCTGTTTAACAAAAGACTAAGAAAACAGGTCTGAAGTTGAGCCTGAAATTCTGCCTTGATGGGCATCGAATGCTTGGGAAATTGTAAGCTAGACTACAGAATATCCCAAATTCATTTATTTGAGATAAATAAATACGATGAAAGCTCAAATTCATCACTCCACTCTCCATGACCGAACGGTTTGTTAAAGAAATTAAGAATTAATTCAACATGTGTGCATATTGGCTTTTAAAAGTTCTCCAGGATAAAGTTTTTGCTAACTTGGCAGTGACACATACATTCTTTCTCACCAACACAACTTCAGTTGAGTGACCAAAAATAAATAAATAAACAAAAATCGGTAATTAACTGCTTAGAATATTTTGTCATTAAACAGAAAACTATTTTTGCTCACAAATTTTAAGATGTTCCATTAAAATGTGGATATTATGTTGCAATAAACAGATGTATTAGATACAATTTACTGTATGAGAAAAAGTCCATGAGACACTTACTTAAATCCCCCGAAAGCATTTCAGGATGAGTGATGGGGGCTTCCAAACTTGGCGACTGTGACATGAGATCCTGCATGTTAGGACCAGAGGGCTGTGGTGCAGAGGGGGCATGCAGAGGGGTAGAAGTTTCCTAGGTGCCGCCAGAGACTGGGGTGGGGTCTGGTTCGAGGCGCCTGAGAAGAACACAATTATTCAACATTACTCATATTGTCTGTTTCTTTTTGGTACACCATGTGTATTGAACACATTTTGTATCGGTACTGTGAGTATTGTATATAGATATAGGTAACACTTTACAGCAAGGATATGTTAAATAGCAGTACTTCATGCAGTATTTCATGAGTGAGTAATCATTAATTCATACTCGTAATATTAAGGGGGGGATCTAGGATCCCCACTGGCAATTTGTACAGGAACCCCAGATGCCAAGACAGGTTAGAAATAATAAAAGGTTTATGTACACGTAAATAAATGCCAAAGAAACAATACTTAAATGAGGAACCAAAAGCTAGGAAACTAAAGTCCAAGTTTCCCGCTCAAGAGTCCAAGAAGCCGGCACAAAACAAAAACCAAAATCGAAGATAACCTAGAATACGGCAGCGGCAAGTGGCTAGCTTTCCCAGGCCAGGAGCTCTCCAGCAGGCGCCAATAATCCAGAGAATGCATGGCCGGTAACAGCATAGCCCAGTGGCTGTGGATGGAGGAAAATGAAGCGTGAGGTAAGGCCAACAAAAACGGTGTGAGAGCTGAAAGCAACATAGACTAGATGAGGCGAGATTACAGCTATGGCTAGGCTAATGGCTATGGCTATGGCTATGGCTATGACTGTGGCACAGGCTAAGGCTAATGCTAATGGCTGAGGCTAGGAATGGTGTGGTGTGATACCAGGTTCGTGAACGGACGATCTGGCGAAGTCTGGTTGAGAAGATGATGAGATGATGAGAGAAATCAGGATCAGCTGTGGGTTCGAGGCATGGAAAGAACTGTTCAGTGGGGAAAGCAAAGCACACACATGCCATACTCAAAAAACATAAACAAAAAACCATGCGGGAACTAAGGGATCGACGTAAAAGAACAAAGCAAAACAAAAACGGAGCAGGACCAGGGCGAACCCTGACAGTCCCGTCCCGTCCCCCTAAAGATCAGCTCTGGACGATCAACACGGTCTGCCAGCGTTAGCCCTGTGAAACTGGTGGAGAAGATCTTTGTCGAAAATGATAGAACCAGGGACCCAACAGCGCTCCTCAGCTTCATAACGCTCCCAGTCCACGAGTTACAGGAACCCGCGGCCATGACGGTGGGCCTTCGGCAGTTGCTGGACTGTGTCGTTGATGACCCGGCACCGTTGATGACCCAGGCGGGTGGTCGGCTTTTGGCCCGGAGGGCTCAGGCCCGAGGAGGCCACTGTCTTGATCTGCAAAACATGAAAGGTAGGATGAATACACATTTGAAGAGGCAACTTTAACTTAACGGATGTCTCCTTAATAATTTTATCAATAGGAAATGGACTTATGAAACATGGTACCAGTTTTTTGGACCCTACTTTAAGAGGGATGTTTTGCGCTGAGAGCCAGACAGACTGCCTCAGAGTGTACTTGGGTCCAGGTCTCCGGCCATGGTTGGCTGAGCACTGGGCGACACCTCGGGTCTTAAGGAGGGCCAGGTCCTCTAGCACCTCTGGAGTTGATGTTGCACTGAGGTGACCACCACATCTGCTTCCAGATCTGCGAAAGGGGTGGCTGATACCCCAGAGACACCTCAAAGGCGAGAGGCCCGTGGCTGAGTTTGTGAGGGTGTTGTGGGCATACTCTGCCCAGGCCAGGTGATGAGTCCATTTGGCCGGTTCTTGAGCAGACAGGCAACGCAGAGTAGTTTCGATATCCTTGTTGACCCATTCGGCCTGCCCGTTAGACTGGGGGTGAAACCGTGGCTCCAATAACCGTAGAGAAGGCCTTCCAGACATGAGACATAAACTTGGGCCCCCAATCAGACACGATGTTTGTAAAAATCCTGTGTATCTTGAACAGATGATCAAAAAGTATTTTGACATTCATGGAGCCGGGTCGGTATGTCAGAGTAAAGTCGAAGCGTGAGAAGAAGAGGGCCCACCTGGCTTGGCGAGAGTTTAGTCTCTTGGTCGTTTGGATATATGCCAAATTCTTGTGATTGGTCCATACTACAAATGGCAATTCTGAACCTTCCAACCAGTGCCTCCATTCTTCCAGGGCCAATTTGACGGCAAGCAGTTCCTGGTTACCGAAATCATAGTTGGCCTCTGCAGGGGTGAGGTGTCAGGAATAGAAGGCGTAGGGATGAAGTTTAATGTCTGGGCCCACACACTGAGACAGGATGGCGCCCACACCCAAGTCTGAGGCGTCGACCTCCACAATTAATAGTTTGCTTGGATCAGGCTGAATGAGAACCGGAGCGGAGGTTAACAGGCTCTTAAACCAAGAGAAGGCCTTTTCGGCCTCGGAAGTCCATTTAAATGAGGTCTTCATGGAGGTCAACTGGGTGAGGGGCGCCGCCACCTTATTGTAATCTCTGATGAATGCCGGTAGAAATTAGCGAAGCCCAGGAAGCGTTGAAGCTCCTACCAACCCGGGGGAACGGGCCACTCTGCGACTGCCCGGATCTTGATTGGGTCCGCTTTGATGCACCCCCTCTGTATAATGAAGCCGAGAAAGGCGACATTGCTGGCGTGGAATTCGCACTTCTCAGTCTTGACGAACAGCTTGTTTTCCAACAAGCGAGACAACACTAACCTGACATGCTTGACATGTTCCTCTTCAGAGTGGGAGAACATTAGGATGTCGTCTAGGTAGACGAATACGAAGTTAGGGTAATCTCTGAGGGCGTCATTAACTAAGGCCTGGATTAGTACAGGGGCATTAGTGAGGCCAAAGGGGCATGACCCTATACTCAAAGTGGCCCAGCGGGGTGTTAAAAGCTGTCTTCCACTCGTCCCCCTGTTTAATGTGCACTGGATGGTAGGCATTGCACAAATCCAATCCAAGCAGGTCGAAGGAAGACAAGATAAGAGGTAGCGGGTATTTGTTGTGCTTGGTTATGGCATTCAGGCCTTGGAAATCAATGCATGGTCTCAAGGTTCCATCCTTTTTGGATAGAAAGAAGAAGCTGGCTCCTAGCGGGGAAGAGGAGGGTCTGATAAGGCCAGCGACAAGACATTCAGCAATGTTTTCTTCCACTGAATCGCTTTCACTGCGGGATTGTACTGCATCAGGGAGTAATGTGATAGAACAATCATGATGGGGTGGTAGGCTCTTGGCATGGTCCTTGCTAAATACCTCTCTGAGGTCATGGTACTGGCGAGGCACTTGAGAGAGGTCCATGAGCTCCTTAGGCCGAGAAGTGCGAGACATGGTCTTGGAGAGAGGCACCGGCGATAGTAGACAGCTCAGGTGGCAGAAATTGCTCCACCCCGTGATCTTTCCTAGGTTCCAGTCTATTGTGGGGTTGTGGCGAGCCAGCCACAGGTTCCCGAGGACCAGAGGTGTCTTGGGAGCATGGATGACAGCAAAGGTGACAACATCACGATGGTTCCCAGACAGGACCATGGGAATCGGGAGAGTCTGGTGGGTTATGTGAGCAAGCAGTCTGCCATCCAGAGCATACACATGTCTCGGGGCTTCCAGAGCTTCCAGCTGGGTGCCGAGCTGAGACGCAAGGGCTTGGTCCATCAGGTTGTCCTCTGCTCCCAAATCAATGAGTGCCTCCACGGGACATGTGACTCCTGGAAGGTACAGGACAGCGGGTAACGTGAGCGATAAAGGACGTGGCTTAGGGGGACTTTCTGTGGTGCTCTTCAGGACCCTCTAGAGGAACTGCTAGAGGAAGCCGTCATACGAGACATCCTCAGTAGGACTAGATTAGATTCAAGCAGCGTATTCAGAAGCTTGTCATGCTGTGACAACCAGGCTTCCTGACGATTAACTATCATGCTAAAAGGCATAGGGTTGACCGCATGTGGATTCGTGGGTTCCATATTGGCCGGATCGTACTGTTTATGGGGGATCTAGGATCCCCACCGGCAATTTGTACAGGAACCCCAAATGCAGATCAGCAGGCAGACACCAATACAGGTTAGAAATAATAAAAGGTTTATTTCCAGGTAAATAAATGATAAAGAAATTATACTTAAACGAGGAACAAAAAAACAAGGAAACTGAAGTCCAGGTTGCTAGCTCGAGAGTCCAAGAAGCCGGCACAATACAAATACTAAAAGTGGAGATAAACCCGAAGTACGACAACGGTGAGTGGCTTGCTTCCCCAGGCCAGGAACTCTCCAGCAGATGGGAATAATCCAGAGAATGCTTGGCCAGGTAACAGCATAGGCCGGTGGCTGTGAAACGAGGCATGAGGTAAGGCCAACAAAGGCAGCGTGAGAGCCGAAAGCAACATAGACTAGACAAGGCAAGGCAAGGCTATGGCTAGGCTAATGACTATGACTTGACTGTGGCACAGGCTAAAGCTAATGCTAAAGGACTAAGCTAATGGCTAACGCTAGGGCTAGGAATGGCATGGCATGATACTAGGTTTGGGAACGGACGATCTGACGAAGTCTGGTTAAGAAGACCGAGGATTTATGGTGTTTCAGTGATGAGAGAAATCAGGATCAGCTGTGGCAAGAAGGTGGGCTTGAGGCATGGCAAGAACTGTCTAATGGATCTGTGGGGAAAGCAAAGCTTACAACACACGCATGCAGTGCTCGAAAAACATAAACAAAAACCATGTGGGAACTAAGGGACCGAGGTAAAAGAACAAAGCAAAATGAAAACGGAGCGGAACCTGGGTGAGCCCTGACACGTAATACATCATGAGTCAACATGAATATGCATAAAGTGAGCATGTCTCATGCATGCGTTAATGCAGGACCAATATATTAATTCATGCAGTAATTAAGGTAGAACATTAAAGGTGGAATGTTAAGAATTATTTCATGAGGTCATGGTGTTTGTGTCCCTTAAAGTAAAGAGTTACCTAGCTAATATTTTGCTTTGTTTGTTTTATGTAGTGTTGGTATTGGAAGGAACGGTGTCTCATTTTTGACTGTATGCAGTGCATGATAAAATGACAGTAATAGGAATGCTAAATCAGAATCTGGTCAGCAACCAAAGCTTTGTGTTTCATTCATTCTGATGTACAACTTGATATTGATTGATATTGACCACTTGGGTGCTGTTACTGATAGCTTGTAATAGTACAGTAATTGTGGCATTATTGAAAAATGATTTTTCTGTGTATGTTTCAGTACTACTTCACAATCAGCTTCAATCATGAGAATCAAAAAGCTCTTGAGCTGCGCACTGAAGACGTGAAGGACTGCGATGAATGGGTGGCAGCAATAACACATGCCAGGTAAATTCAGCCTCACATCAGCTGTCTTGAAGATGTTTTTGTAGAACTTTAGTTTACTGTGTGGTACGTAGGAATTTATCATCGGTTTAACAAGTGGAGTAAGAAGAACTGCATCTTTGCAATGCAGCATAGAAGAGAAACAAGGGAAGGGAAAAAATGAGCCTTTGAAATTCAGCCATCAGCCATCTCACCAAATGTGTGTGTGTGTGTGTGTGTGTGTGTGTGAGAGAGAGAGAGAGAGAGAGAGAGAGAGAGAGAGAGAGAGAAACCAATACAGTGAAATTTAATCAAATATTAAATCTAATCTAATCTAAAATGCTGTGAAAAATAATAACAAGGTTCCAACACAAGCATACAGTGGGGCAAAAGAGTATTTAGTCAGCCACTTAAAAAAATGAGAGAGGTCTGTAATTTTCATCATAGGTACACTTCAACTATGAGCGACAAAATCAGAAAAAAATCCAAGAAATCACATTGTAGGATTTTTAAAGAATTTAATTGTAAATCATGGTGGAAAATAAGTATTTGGTCACCCACAACCAAGCAGGATTTCTGGCTCTCACAGACCTGTAACTTTAAGAAGCTCTTCTGTCCTCCACTCATTACCTGTATTAATGGCACCTGTTTGACCTCGATGTCTGTATAAAAGGCACCTGTCCACAGCCTCAAACAGTCAGACTCCAAGCTCAACCATGGCCAAGACCAAAGAGCTGTCGTAGGACACCAGGAAGAAAATTGTAGACCCACAGCAGGCTGGGAAGAGTGAATCTACAATAGGCATGCAGGTAAATCAACTGTGGGAGCAATTGTAAGACATACAAGACCATTAATTATCTCCCTTGGTCTGGGGCTCCACACAAGATCTCATCCCATGGGATCAAAATGATCATGAGAACAGTGAGCAAAAATCCCAGAACTACAAGGAGGGACCTGATGAATGACATGCAGAGAGCTGGGACCAAAGTAACAAAGACTACCATCAGTAACACACTACGTCAAGAGGGACTCAGATCCTGCAGTGGCAGGCGTGTCCCCCTGCTTAAGCCAGTACATGTCCAGGCCCGTCTGAAGTTTGCCAGAGAGCATATGGATGATAGAGAAGAGGATTGGGAGAATATCATGTGGTCAGATGAAACGAAAATAGAACGTTTTGGTAAAAACTCAACTGGAGGAAAAAGGATGCTGAGTCGCATCCCAAGAACACCATATCTACTGTGAAGCATGGGGTGGAAACATCATGCTTTGGGACTGTTTTTCTGCAGAGGGGACAGGACGACTGAGCCATGTTAAGACAAGAATGAACGGGGTCATGTATTGTGAGATTTTAATCCAAAACCTCCTTCCATCAGTGAGAGCATTGAAGATGGCACGTGGCTGGGTCTTCCAGCATGACAATGATCCCAAACACACTGCTCGGGCAACAAAGGAGTGCCTTCCGTAAAAAAGTATTTCAAGGTCCTGGAGTGGCCTAGCCAGTCTCCAGACCTCAGCCCCATAGAAAATGTGTGGAGGGAGTTGAAAGTCTGTGTTGCCCCAAAACATCATTGCTCTAGAGGAGATCTGCATGGAGGAATGGGCCAAAATACCAGCTACAGATTGTGCAAACCTGATGAAGACTTACAGGAAACGTTTGATCTCTGTCATTGGTAACAAAGTTTATGTTACAAAGTATTGAAAGCATATCTAACCTAATGCATGTCTTTGGATTGTGGGAGGAAACCGGAGTACCCAGAGTAAATCTACACAGACACAGGAAAGACCCGTGCCACTCCACCTTGGGATTGAACCCAGAATCTTCTTTCTGTGAGGTGATGTTGGATTTTCAAGCACTATAGTTGTTAGGACCCCCCAGCCCTGTGGGGATTCCAAAAAGCTGACGCTAGAGGCCAGTATTGGTTCAGCTATCAGTTGGGATCCTCACAGACAACGCAATCGCACTTGTACCGTTCAATTGTGGCGTGATTGCGGACACCTGTCAGCAGCACTATTTAAGAGCTCGCTTTGGCACTGACAGGTTTCGCACTCTTGGACAGGACCTCACCCATCTCACTCTCTGTGAGAGCATTCGCCTCTCCTTAGTTTTGTTTTGGTTAAGGAAATTGGTGGACTGAGTCCGTTAAGGGGCTCAGTTTTTGTAGGATCAGGAAGTCCGGGGTAATATTTGATAGGGATTAGCAATACCGTAGGGCAAATTTATGTGTGTTTATTTTTTGTGTTTTTTAGCTTCTGAGCGATCGCTTTGGTTTCTGCTTCTTTCCTCGGCCGCCGAGCGCCATTCTGCGCCTGCGCGCCGCCCTCTTTTGGGCTTGTGCGTGTGGGGTGCCATCAGCCCCCGTCCCTTTGCTTTCCCTCTAGCGCGAGTCTGAGCTTCTATGTGTGTGTGGGCTAGCGTATCTCCCCCTCACACATAGAAGTTCGTTTTGTTAGTTATTTGTTGTTTTCTGTTTCTCCTTTGTTTTTTCCCTTCTCCTCCAGTGGTGGGTCTTGGTGGAGTGTTCAGTAATATTTCCACCTAGTACTGATTTTTTTTCTGTCCAGGGTTCAATTTCCCAGCTACTGAGGTAGCTTTTCTTTATTGTTTTTTTTTATCCCTCCTTTTTGTGAACCATTGTTTCTTTTATTTATTTATTTTTGGTTCATCTCTTCCATCTGGAGCTAACTGCGATTGGGTCCTTAAAATCCCTTTTTCTTTTATTTTCACAGTTTGCCTCGTTTTAATATGGCGAACCGCAACAGTAGGGTGCGATACCTACTGTTAGTGCCAAAGCGAGCTCTTAAATAGTGACAGGTGTCCACAATTGAACAGTACAAGCTCGATTGCGTTGCCTGTGAGGATCCCGACCAATAGCTGAGCCAATACAGGCCACTAGCGTCAGCTTGGCAGAATCCCCAAAGTGCTGGGGTGTCCTAACAACTATGGTGCTTGAAAATCCAACATCACCTCACAGCAAGAAGATTCTGTGTTCAATCCCCAGGTGGAGTGGCATGGGTCCTTCCTGTGTCTGTGTAGGTTTACTCTGGGTACTCCGGTTTCCTCCCACAATCCAAAGACATGCATTAGGTTAATTGATTATGCTAAATTGGCCCTAATCTGAGTGTATATATATATATATGACTAGGTTCTCTGTAAGTCAAGTGAGATTTATTTATATAGCGTTTTTTACAATGGAACATTGTCTCAGAGCAGCTTTACAATTTTAGATTATCTTGTAATGTTTAGGGCCAATCCCAAATTGAGCAAGCCTAGGGTGGCAGTGGAAAGGAAAAACTCCCTAAACTTTATAAGGAAGAAACTTTGGGAGGACCAACACTCAAAAAGGGACCCATCCTCCTTTGGTGGCTTAGATGAGAAATGTAAGAATTAAACTAATTTATCTAGTCAAATAAGTTTGTAGTAATAGTTCAAAACAGTAAAATATTGAATAAAATAAAGCAAAAAATGTGCATATCGGCATAATTTAGCATGATACACAAAGTCACTTTTTAGGATCTTGAATCCTCAGCAGGAAGAGGAGCCAGAGAGTTACTGCGCTGTGGCATGTCCTGGGCTTGGTGGGGCTGGAGCTGATGATGGAAAAAAGTGGAGCTTGGTGAGTGGAGCTGAAACAGAGGAACATCTTAGTTTGTGGGTATAGCTAGAAAGAGGAGAACCAGAATGTAACACAGCCAAGAGGGAACACATGAGACATCAACAACCCACCTCCCCATCAATCAACAACCCTGAGTGACCGCACTTGGGAGGCTGAAGACACAAGATCCTGCAGTGAATTTGCGTACTGGACAAAATAATGCCGATATGCATATTTTTACGTTTTTAAATATTTTTTATTAATTTACACTATTGTTATATAACTATATACTATAGTTTTATATTCTCTTATCTTTATACTTTTCATAATATTGTGTTATCGCTAATTTATTCGTCTAAATATAGTCACATTTTACTTTAAATATGTTCTTTCTGTTAATAAGTTATTTATTGAGCTTCTGTTTATTTAAACTGTTACTATAAACGTGTTAATTAAATAACTTAGTTTAATTCTTACATATAACATGTAAGATGCCCAAGGAGGTCGGGTCCGTTTTTGAATCTTGGTCCTTCCTCATAACATTTAGAATTATTGAAATTTTTTAAAACTTTTAAAAACTTTTTAACTTTTTCTGATCGGACTTGTTTTGCATTGTCTTGTTGAAATAGGCTTGAACATCCCTAGAAAACATGTCGTCTTGAAGGCAGTTTATGTTGCTCTAAAATCTCAACATACTTTTCTGCATTAACGCTGCCATCACAGTAGTGTAACTTACGTTAGCCTAGGGGACTGACATAACCAATGACAGAGCCTGGCCTTTTTGCCTAATTGCTGATAATAGTCTGGACTGTCCTTTATGTCTTTGGTCCAGAGCACACAGCTTCCAAAAAAGATCTGTAGTGCTGATTTGTCAGAATACAATATATGTCTCCACTGTGTGATGGTCCATCTCAGATGCCTCTGAGCCCAGAGAAGTCGATGCCGCTTGTGGACATGGTTAACATAAGGCTTCTGTTTTGCAGAATAATGTTTTAAGTGGCATTTGTGAATGTAACTTCGTATGTAAAGTATTGTTGTGCTTGATAAAGGTTTGATAAAGTAATCCCTTGCACCTGTCAGTATGTCAGCTATTGATGAATGATGGTTCTTGATGCAGTGCAGTCTGAGGGACATCACAAGTCTTCAGTACAGGCTTGTGACCTTGCTCTTTATGCATTGTAATTCCTCTAGATTCCTTGAATTGTTTAATGATATAATGCATTGTAGAGGAAGAAATATGCAAATACCTTCCAATCTTTCTTTGAGGAACATTGTTTTTAAACATTTAAATAATTTTCTTGTGCAACCAGCCGCTAGATTGCTCAGTCAGGGTATTTCTAGCGCCGGTCCCAAGCCCGGATAAATGGTGAGGGTTGCATCAGGAAGGGCATCCGGTGTAAAACATTTGCCAAATAAAGTATGCGAGTTCATAATAATTTTACCATACCGGATCGGTCACGGCCCGGGTTAACAACGACCGCCACTGGTACTGGTAGCAAACAGTACCCAGCGAAAATTGGACTACTGTTTGCCGAAGAACGAAAAGGAGGGAAGCGTGTGAGGAGACAGAGAGAAATCAGGCCAGAATATAGCACTGAGGGTAGCAACCCTAACTGTAGGGACGATGACAGGGAAAGGTAGAGACCTGGCTGATATGATGCAGAGGAGAAAGGTCGATGTTTGTGTGTGCAGGAGACAAAGTGGAAGGGTAGCAAGGCTCGATGCATGGGTGCAGGGTTTAAACTGTTCTACCATGGTGTGGATAGGAAGAGAAATGGGAGTTCGTGTGGTCCTGAAGGAGGACTATGTAAAGAATGTCGTTGAGGTGAAAAGGGTGTCAGATAGGAAATAATATGTCTGAAGCTGGAAATTGAGGGTGTAATGGTGAATGTTGTTAGTGGCTATGCACCACAAGTTGGCTGTGAATGAGAGGAGAAAGAGAGATTCTGGGGGGAGTCCAGATGAAGTGGAGAGCATTCCCAGGGAGGAGAGACTGGTGATTGGTGCAGATTTTCAATGGTCATGTTGGTGAAGGTAATAAAGGAGATGAGGAAGTGATGGGCAGGTTTGGTGTTAAGGATAGGAACCTAGAAGGACAGATGGTGGTGATTTTGCAGAGGATGGGAAATGGCTGTGGTTAACACATATTTCCAAAAGGAGGAGGACCATATGGTGACTTATAAGAGTGGAGGGAGGAGCACACAGGGTAGAATATCTTATGTAGAAGAGGTTGCATAAAAGAGATTGGTGATTGTAAGGTAGTGGCAGGGGAGAGTGTAGCTAGGCAGCATCGGATGGTGGTGTGCAGGATGGCTCTGGTGGTTAGGAAGAGGAAGAGGACAAAGGCAGAGCAGAGGACCAAATGGTGGAAGTTGAGAAAGGAAGAATGTTTAAGGAGAGTTCAGAGAGGAGCTTGAGAAAGGCTTTGGGTGATAGAAAAGAGCTCCCCCACGACAGACAGGTATAGAAAGGTACTGGGTGTGTCCCCTTCTGGACAGGCAAACAGGATGAAAAAGGAAACCGGGTGGTGGAACGAGGAAGTGCAGGAGGTTATTCAGAGAAGAGGGGTCAGCAAAGAAGAAATGGGACAGGTACAGGACTAAAGAGAGTAGGCAGGAGTAACAAGGAGATGCGGCACAGGGCAGAGAGGGGAGGTAGCAAAGGCCAAGCAGAAGGCCTACGATGAGTTATATGAAAGGTTAGACAGTAGGGAAGGAAGAGAAGGAGGTTGTATCTGCTAGCAAGACAGAGAGATAGAGCTGGAAAGGATGTGCAGCAATGTCGGGGTGATCAAGGATAGAAATGGAAAGTACTGACAGGTGAGGAGAGTGTGAGGGAAAAAAGGGAGTATTTTGAGAAGTTGATTGATGAATGTAGAAAAATGAAAGGGAAAGAAGGCTGGATGGTGTAGAAATTGTGGAACAGGATGTAGCAAAGATTAGAGGAGGAAGAATTGAGGAAAGCTTTGAAAAGAATGAAGAACGGAAAGGCAGTGGGACCTGATGACATACCGTTGAGGTATGGAAAAGTCTAGGATAGCTGGGAGTGGTGTTTTTGACTAAATTATCAATGGAATTCCTGGTGAATGAGAGTAATATGCCAGAGGAAATGGAGGAAAAGTTTACTTTTTACCACCAATTTTTAAGCAGAAGAGTGATGTACAGAGTTGTGGCTCTTACAGGGGCATAAAGTTGATGAGCCACACAATGAAGATTTGGGATAGAGTTTGGAAGCTAGGCTCAGACAGGAGGTGGACCCAGGAGGTGAAATGTGTGAACATCAGTATGGTTTTCATGCCAAGGAAGAGGCACCATGGATGCGATTTTTGCTTTGAGACTGCTGATGGAGAAGTATAGAGATTGTCGGAAAGAGCTACACTGCATCTTTGTGGATTTGGAGAAAGCCTTATGACAGGGTGCCAAGGGAGGAAGCGTGGTGGTGTATGTGATGTCTCGAGTGGCTGAAAAGTACGTTAGATTAGTGCAGACATGTATGACAACAGCGGTTACAGCGGTGAGATGTGCTGTTAGGAGTGACAGATAGCTTCAAGGTAGAGGTGGGGACTGCATCAGGATCGGCCCTGAGTCCCTTCTTATTTGCTCTGGTGATGGACAGACTAACAGATGAGGTCAGACAGGAATTATTGCCGTGGAACTATGATGTTTGCAGACGACATTGTGATCTGTAGTGAGAACGGAACAGGTAGAAGAGAACTTGGAAGAGGTGGATGGTTAATCTGGAAAGGAGAAGGAATGAAAGTCAACTGGAGTAAGACAGAATACATGTGTGTAAATGAAAGGGAGGCAGGTGGAACAGTAAGGCTACAGGGATCAGTGGTCACAAAGGTCCAGGAGTTCAGGTACTTGGGATCAACTGTCCAAGGAAATGGGGAGTGTGGAAAGGAGGTAAAGAAGAGAGTACGGTAGAGGACGTGGAGGACAGGGTGAGGTGGAAACGTTTAACTTGCTGTGGTGACACCTGATAAAGGGAGAAGTCAAAAGAAGAAGAAGAAGAAGAAAGAATTTTCTTGTGCATTTATTGACAAACTGGAGATCCTCTGCCCATCTTTCCTCCTCAAAGACTCAGCTTTTCATGCATACTGCTTTGAAATTGCATCATTTAGGTTTCACCTCTTGACTAGCCCTAAATTGACTCCATCCCAACTTTTTTGAAATGTATCGCAGGCCTGAAATGCAGGAATGGATGTTTATTAACAAATGAAATGACAATTGAATTATCTTGGGTTCCCACTGCCTGCAATGAAACAAAAGTCAAAGTAAATGTAACGAACACTGCAGTTTGTTCTTGGATTGTATATTCCAGACCATGACATGCAATTGCAAGAAGATAATGTATGTTATTTGTTATTTAACCTACAAATGGATGTAGTGTCTTGGCTTATCAGTGTTGCATAATGTTTTTAATTCAAAAATGGAGCAATTATGTAAAAATGTGTTTTTATGTGAAAAATATGTGAAAATACTGGATATCTGGTGAGAGGACTTTTTCATGACCCTGTATGTATATGTGTCAAGAGCTCCATAGTATTAGCAATGTGATTAATTTATGGCATGTGTATGTGGTCATTCAGTTACAGAAACCTGGCCACTGAGCATGAGACACTCATGCAGAAGTACCTCCATCTACTCCAAATCGTGGAGACAGAGAAAACAGTTGCTAAGCAACTTCGACAACAGATAGAAGATGGAGAGATTGAGATAGAGCGCTTAAAATCAGAGGTAAGGTTAATTTAATGTGCAATAACAAGGTTGTTCAATGTTAAACAGGTCCTGAATCTAGTCTTTGTAAGCATATTTAATAATGATTAAAGGGGAATTCGCATTATGAAACCATCCCTAGACTACTTGGCCCTCTATTTAGAATCTGTTCTGATAAAAAATGGCCTTTCAATAGATCTGTGATGCCTGATGTATTCTTCATCCACCAGATCAAATAGCCATTTTACATTAAAGTGCAAATTTGGCCCTGTGCATGAATAGCTTGCTGAATATGCATGAGACAGCACTATTGTGCATGTCGCATCCCTGTTCTGCAACATGATAATAACCTTCTTTAGTTGGTATCATGGTAAATGAGAGCTCTTAGTCTCAGACTGCATCAGGCACCCCCCTCCTCTTTGTGTTGGCAGTGCTCACATTTGTCTACTGCCACACCAGGTTTTTTATTAATAATTTGAATCTTCCCCCAGGTTATATTATGGATTTTAGACTCATATTTAATTGACTTGAGGATGTCACCTCTAGTCATTTTATAAGTTTTCTTTCACCTTGTTACTGTCAGAGTAAAATGACCTGAATAATTCTATTTTAAATAGTCAAGGGTGGAACAAAATAACCAAAAGCATAATAATATTAATATCAGAGGGCTAATTTGACATTTTTAATACCTCTTGAAATTTTGTCATATAAGTTCTGAATTGTTTGGCATGGGATTGGGGACAGATCTTCAAACAGAAAATACAATACACTGTATTACTATCACTTTATGGAAGGAGGGAAGTGTATATCTGCTTTACAGTCTGTGCTCCAGAACCTCACTTAAAGGATCAATAATTAAGTCTGGTGATTCCGTAGGTGTAGATGGTGCTTGACTTCATAGTAGTGTTCCTTAAGCCGCTGCTATTCGAGAAACTTTGAGAGGAGTATGGCCTCGCATCTGAGGATAAGCAGGGGAACTCCTTTCCAACTCTGGCCAGTGTCCTTGGTAGGTCGCTCACTCGCCACCTGCTAGATCCTCTGCTGATTAGCAGTTCCTGGGTTTCCAGTTGCTCAAAAATTTGATCAGTTCAGAGATTGCTCATTCCAGTGTCTACCGAGAAAATGTTTGGTCATGACACACAGCCTAGTTCCGTACCTGAGCCGTTAGCGGTGCCCAGCTCCGTACCTGACCACAGCGCGCCCCTTAGCTTTGTACCTGAGCACATTAGCTCAGTTCCTGAGCACGTTAGCTCTATACATGAGCCGTTAGCACCCCGTAGCTCAGTACTTGAGCTGCTAGCACCGTCTAGCTCCGTACCTGAGCACGCTGTGCCTCGTAGCTACATATTTGAGCCTTTCGCGCCCCATAGCTCAGTACCTGAGCTGTTAGCGCCGCCTAGCTTCGTGTCCAAGCACGGCGCGCCTCTTAGTTTTGTACCTGAACACATTGGCTCCATACTCGAGCCGTTCGCACCGCCTGGTTCTGTACCTGAACCCGTCGCACCATGCCTAAGCGTGACGTGCCACCTGGTTCTGTACTTGAGCACGCAATGCTTTTTAGCTCCATATTTGAGCCAGTTGCACCAAACCCAACCCCAGTGCCCATGCCAAGGACGTCCGTGCCAATTTCAAGGACGTTGGTGCCAGTGCTTGTGCCAAGGACGTCCATTCCAGTGCCTGTGCCGAGGATGTCCATTCCAGTACCTGTGCCGAGGACGTCTGTTCCAGTGCCTGTGCTGAGGATGTCTGTGCCAGTTTCAAGGACGTTAGTGCCAGTGCCTGCACCAAGGATGTCCGTTCCAGTGCCCGCACCGAGGACATCCGTTCTAGTGCCTGTGCTAAGGATGTTCATTCCAGTGCCTGTGCCGAGGACTTTCATTCCAGTGCCTGTGCTGAGGGTGTGGGTTCCAGAGCCAATTCCGAGGACGTCCGTTCCAGTGCCTGTCCCAAGGACATCCGTGCCAGTGCTTTCCCCAAGAAAGTTGGTGCCAGTGGCTGGCCCGAGGTCATCCACACCAGAGGCCGTCTGTTCCCGAGAGGCCTGCTTAGAGGCCGTTTGTTCTCGACAGGCCGTCCGTTCCCGAGAGGCCTGCTGAGAGGTCAAAAGCTCCCATGACTCTCTTCCAGAGGACATCCAGAACATGTCACCTCTTCCTGAGGATTTCCAGAGAGCGTCGCACCTTCCAGAGGATGTCCAGCCTTGTTCCTGTTCCAAGGAGGTCCGTCTGGATCCCTTTTCTGAGGACATCCATGCCAGGTTCCACCCCACTAGGACATCCACTCCTGCTCCAAGGATGTCTGTTCCAGTGCCCGTTCAGAGGACGGGCGCTGAAGTCTTCGGCACAGACACAGGCACTGACGTCCTCGGCACAGACATGGGCACTGACATCCTCGGGGCGGGCATGGGCGCTAATGTTCGTGCCTGCACCGAGGACATCAGCACCAGTGCCCGCCCCGAAAAAGTCAGCACCCATGTCTGTGCTGAGGATGTCAGCGTCCGTGTCAGTGCCGAAGACGTCAGTTTTAAGGACATTTGTTCCTGTGTCGACCACGAGGGTGACTTACAGCCAGAATCCTCCCTGGTGTCGCCCAGAAAGAAAACCCCCAGACTCGGTTGTGCACCCGGTTGTGGGGGTGGGGGTGATGGGGTGTCCTACCTCCGTCTCGGACTCCTTGGCAGGGGGGTATGTCATGGTCTGCCCCGAATCCCCGTAATCTAGGGGCGATCCAGACCATATGTTTGCGGTGCTCTGTGCGCCTGGTTTACTCGTGTTTCCGTCTACAACCGTTTCTGGATATCTCGTGTTTGCAGCTACGACCGCTTTTGGATTATCATTACATAAGGTCTTGGGTAAGTCTCTGTCATAGAGATACTCATTTAGATCTGTGAATTGTTTTGTACTTGTACTTCTGGGATATTTAGCAGATATCCTGTCCTGTACAGTCGTATGAAAAAGTTTGGGCACCCCTGATAATTTTCATGATTTTAGTTTATAAATCATTGGTTGTTCAGATCAGCAACTTGAGTTAAATACATCATATAGCAGATGAACACCGTGATATTTGAGAAGTGAAATGAAGTTTATAGAATTTACAGAAAGTGTGCAGTAATTATTCAAACAAAATTAGGCAGGTGCATAAATTTGGGCACCCCAACAGAAAAATGACATCAATATTTAGTAGATCCTCCTTTTGTAGAAATAACAGCCGCTAAACCCTTACTACAGCTTCCAGTCTGGATCTGGTTGAAGGTGCTTTGGAACATTCTTCTTTAGAAACATCTCCAGTTCCAGTCAGGTTTGATGGTTTTCCGAGCATGGACAGTCCACATTTTTCAGTAATATTCATGTCTGGGGACTGAGATGGCCATTCCAGAACGTTGTACTGGTTCCTCTGCATGAATGCCTTAGTAGATTTTGAGCAGGGTTTTGGGGTCGTTGGCCTCAGTGCAACTTTGTCACTGATTCTTGAACATTGTTCTCAAGAATCTGGAGATATTAACTGGAATTCATGCGACCCTCAACTTTAACAAGATTCCTAGTACCTGCACTGGCCACAAACAGTCCCACAGAATGATGGAACCGCCACCAAATTTTACTGTGGCTAGCAAGTGGTTTGTCTTGGGATGCTGTGTTTTTTTCTTTTTTCCCGCTCCTTGTTATGTCCAAATAACTCAATTTTAAGTTTCATCAGTACACAGAACTTATATTCCAAAAATGAAGCTGGATTGTCCAAATGTGCTGTAGCACACCTCAAGTGACTCTGTTTGTGGCGTGTTCCTGTAGAAAAAAGGCTTCTTCTGCATTACTCTCCCATACAGTCTCTCCTTATGCAAAGTGCGCTGTATAGTTGAACGATGAACAGTGACACCATCTGCAGCAAGATGAGGTTGTAGGTCTTTGGAGGTGGTCTGTGGCTTGACTATGACTGTTCTCACCATCCTTCGCCCTCTGCCCTATCTGAATTTTTCTTGGTCTGCCACTTCGGGAGTTCCTTAACTAGAACTGTGCCTGTGGTCTTCCATTGCCTCACTATGTTCCTCACAGTGGAAACTGACAGCTGAAATCTCTGAGAGAGCTTTTCCCTTTCCCTGAACCATGATGTTGAACAACCTTTGTTTTCAGGCCATTTGAGAGTTGTTTTGAGGCTCCCATATTGCCACTCTTCAGAGAAGATGCAAAGAGGAGAAAAACTTCCAATTGGCCACCTTAACCCTTTATCATAGTTGGACTCACTTGTGTATGTAGATCAAGGGTCAGTGAGCTTACAAAACATATTTTGTGTTCCAATAATTAGTGCTAAAGGTATTCAAAATGACAAGGGTGCCCAAATTTATGCACCTGCCTAATTTTGTTTGAATAATTACTGCACACTTTCTGTAAAACCTATAAACTTAATTTCACTTCTCAAATATCACAGTGTTCATCTGCTATATGATATATTTACCTGAAATTGCTGAGCTGGACAACCAATGATTTATAAAGAAAAATCATGAAAATTATCAGGGGTGCCCAAACTTTGTCATACCACTGTATATGACTGTCAGTGTGTGTAGGTATTTGGCTGAAACAACAATAACAGTAACTTTATTTTGCAGATTGCTGGTTTGCTTAAAGATAATGAGAAGATACAGTCCAGTCCCACCACAGCTCAGAGTGAAGATGACTCTGAAATCAAGAAAATCAAGAAGGTAATGTCTGTTTGCTATGCATTATATACTGTTAAGAGGCACTTTAATGTTACAGCAGCAGAGACATTGATGTTTCATTTTATCAGCATTAATCTGGAGGTCAAATGTGTCCTCATTTGTCACAGTAATTGGGAGAGACAGACTAAGAAAGTCTGCATTTGGAAACAAAATGAGAAAAATACACTTGTAAACTTTTTTAGTAACAGGTCAGTCAGTCTTCAGAGGTGATGTTTACCTTTATATATCATTTTTATTTCTGTCCATGCTAACCTTTTTAAATACCATATTTGGATATTTGCTGTATTAAATTTTCCCATGCATGTTTTCATATAAACATTGTATTATTACTGTGTTCCAGATTTAGTAGAAGTCAGCATATTTTATAGACAAAACATTATCACTAGTGTAACAATATACACCAATAAGCCAAAACGTCATGACCATCTGGCTAGTATCCTGTTGGTCCTCCATTTGCCTCTAAAACATCTCTGCCTAGTCAAGGCACAGCCTCTTCAGAATCACTGTTGTTGACACCATAAGCAGCGATGGCTTGGTAACAAGATGTTATCCTTCAAGTAGTATAAGGCAAGATGGAATTGCCATGGGTTATGGATGAGTGATTACTTTGATTACATCATGCATGTATGTGTATATATATATATATATATATATATATATATATATATATATATATATATATATATATATATATATATATATATATATATATATACTTTGATTACATCATGCATTTGTGAAAGAATGGGTCGCTTTCAGGAGCTCAGTGAATTCCAGTATGGTACCGTGATAGGATGCCACCTGTGCAGTAAATCCAGTCATGAAATTTCCTCACTACTAAATATTCCACAGCCAACCCTTAGTGGCATTACAACAAAGTGGAAGTGACTGGGAATGAGAAGAGTTGAAGCTGTTATAGCTGCAAAGGGTGGGCCGAGATAATATTAAAACCTGTGGATTAAGAATGAGGATGCCACTCAAGTTCATATGCATGTGAAGGTAGATGAGTAAATACATTTGGCAATACATTGTGTGTGTGTGTGTGTGTGTGTGTGTGTGTGTGTGTGTGGTATACATTATAATGTGACAAAAGTCAAGGATTTCAATAGGGTATGATGATTTTCTGTAGACACTGTATATGTGAGCTGCAGACCCTCTTATTTATAAAGGGAATTCTCCTCTGGCCACCCATATCCACCAACAAGCTCACTCCTCAGCTGCACTCAGACATCCTTCTACATGATTAGTGCTAAAGTATCTGGACACCATGTTCGATGTTGCTGGTGATGACCACTGAGGGTTTAACCAAAGTTTCTCACATGAGAGAGCAAAACTCTAGACCATGTTTGCTGCAGTGCCCAGGGAGCTTACAAGGCAGCATACTGCACCCACTTTAGACATTCAGACCACATCTTTCAACACAAAGGCCAGTCCCCAAGCAAGCAATGCTGGTTGATTTGGCAGTCATCTGACATGTGTGGATGTTCCTGCGATGTTCATAACATCATCCTTCTTTTTTTTTCACTTTTGGATATGCAAGCGATTTTGATTAATATCATTCCTCCTCCATGCTTGTCTTTGGTGTTTCACATCAGTTTTTTTCTCTCTTCTCGAGTTGCTCTAAGAAATAGAACTGAACCAAACAACAACAACATGAAAGATGAATGTACTACTCACAATTCAGTGTTAAACAGCTGGGGATTGAGTTCTAAAGGAGTTGTGTTATGAACAACAGGTGGTATTAAATCTCATCAGTGCATCAACAAAATGTGAATTCAGACTTCTAAGTTTGCTTACAGTGTGACCACAAAAAGAACTAGATATATTTGATTCGCTTTCAGGTTTACTTTAAAAGAATGGAGTATGGTTATCACGGTTCAGGCTTCCAAAGCCGGAGGGCACTATCGGCTCAAATACGCAATTTCTCCCACTGTTTTTGGAGAGTTTTCAGTAGCGTTTTTGAGAGGGCTTAAAGGTACGACTGGTTCTAAAAGAGAGTCAGCCGAGTAGAGTCAGGAGGCTCGAGGTGAATGTGTCCAGGGAATTAGATAGGCAGGGAAAGCTTATCGCTACTGACCTCTCTTCCTCCATTTTTGGCCGCGTTCCTCAGCCACCGCTCACCGCAGCCGATCCGCTGTTGTTTTTGCTCGGCATTTCCTGGTCAGTCCGTGCCTCAGTACTCATTCCTCCCCGTTGGGAGCCCCTTTATTCCCGCTGATCGCCCGTATTCCCAATGCGTACACTTATTGCAGCCCGAGGAAGCCGCCTCGGAGTCCTGCTCCGTTTGCCGAGCTCCGGCGTGTGCGTATGCGCCTTCCGTCGGCCGCTTCGGTTCCTCTCGGGTCTTAGGGCTGCGCCTGCGCAGTCCCCCTCAACTCTGGCTGAGTAGCGATCTCATTTTGTTCCTTTTTCTTGCTTTATATTTTACATAACTATCCGCGCCCTGGGCGCGTGTTTATTTATATCCTCCACTTCTGGAATCAATCCTTGTCAGCCTACTTTGGCATTTATTACTTTAGTTTGAGTCCGTTCAGTACGGCCCTTCTGTCAGCCCTTACGCTCTTAATGAGTTTCTTCCCTCTTTCCTCTTGTGGCCACATGGTGTAGTGGTAACTCACTTGCTATCTATACCCGTGACGCTAGGTTCGAATCCCGACCACGGTCACTCCCATGAGTGTGTGTTTTGCTATATACCTCGGTAAAAATACTTATTGTCAATATATTTATATATATATATATATATATTTGAGCTTATATTTGCATATTTATTCTCCCCTGCACTTGGGTCCTCCTTCTCCCTCTGTTTTCCCTCGACCAGTATCCCACTAGCTCTTCGAACCATAATAGTATAATGCACCCAGTATGGACCCAGCAGGCACGCCTACCCCTCCACCTCCCCCAACGGTGGGGACCGTGCTCCAGCACCACGGTGCCACCCTCAGTCGGCACGAGCAGCAGCTCAATACCCTGGGGCAACAGGTGGAAGCACTCACTGTGGCTGTCAACCAGTTGACAGCCAAGCTATCCAGTGCACCCCCACCCCAGTTGCCGCCGACTCCTCCTCCTACCGCTCCGACCCCCAGGGCCGTATCTGCCGGGGATTCCCCCGTTGCCGCTCCTGAGAGGTTTGTGGGGGAAGCGGAGCACTGCAAAAGATTTCTGCTGCAATGTTCGCTCACGTTTGAACTGCAGCCCTCTCGCTTCCCCACGCAATGCTCTCAGGTGGTGTACATCATTTCCCTACTCTCAGGTCGAGCCCTGGCCTGGGCTACGGCCCAGTGGGAATCAGGGTCTGCGGTTTGCGACTCTGAATCCGCCTTTACCCAGGCCATCAAGAATACCTTTTTTCACCCTCTGGGTGGGCGAGATGCCGCGGCTCGTCTCTTCAAACTCGTCCAGGGTTCCCGCTCGGCGGCAGAATATGCCATCGATTTCCAAACTCTGGCCGCTGAGAGCGGTTGGAACGAGCCGGCCCTCATGGCCATCTTTCAGAAGAGCCTCAGTGAGGATCTTAAGGAGGAGTTGGCCACACGCGACCCCCCCGCCACCCTGAACGACCTGTATGCCATGGCCACTTCCATAGACACTCGCCGATGTCAGAGGGCACGGGAGAAGGCTGCCACCAGTGGCTCAAGGTACCCGGTTTGGCCCGCTCGGGGGCAAGTCGTCTACCCTCCGGCCAGCGGGGACACCAAAGAGCCCATGGATTTGGCTAGAGGCGGGGAAGCGCCGGGCAGGAGGTTGATGGCGCAGTCATACTTGCGGTGCCGCTTCAGCTTCTTCGGGTCCCTGGGCCAGATCCCCGCGCAGGTCGGGAAATGCAGAGGCCGGGATCAGGCGGGGAGGCCGGTCATAGAAGTGCCGTCGCCTCCCCAGTCTGGCCTTTCCCTCTGGGCCAGCATCAGCCCGGGAGGGGCATCTCTAGTGCCGGTCCAGGACCTTATCGACTCTGGGGCCGCCAGCAACTTCATTGATGTTCGCCTTGCCCAACAGCTTAACCTGCAGCTGGAAGTTCTTCAGCGGCCCCGATCGTTTAGGACCCTGGATGGCCGGTCTTTGAGTTGTGGGCCCGTCACGCACCAGACCCTGCCCCTTAAAGTGGTCATAGGTGACCATACGGAATGGCTGGTGCTCCTTGTCACCCAGACTCCTCACCACCAGCTGGTCTTGGGCCTCCCTTGGTTGCGGGCCTACAATCCCTTCATCGACTGGCAGTCTGGGTCTGTTTTTTTGTGGTCCCCCAGGTGCAAGTAGGCCTGTCTCATCCCCCCGCCTGCTCCTCCTGTGCAGCTGCCAGCGCTGAATCTCTCCTCCGTTCCTGCCCAGTACCGGGATCTGGGTAGGGTGTTCAGCAAAGGGGAGGCCCAGCTCCTCCCTTCGCAGCGCAAGTATGACTGTGCCATCAACCTCCTGCCCGGTGCTTCCCCGCCTCGAGGAAGGCTTTTTTCCCTCAACCTCACCGAACAGGAGGCCATGCGGTTGTACATCGCTGAGGCCTTGTGGTTGGGGTTCATTCGACCGTCCTCTTAGCTCGCCGGAGTGGGTTTCTTTTTTGTGGGCAAAAAGGATGGGTCCCTTCGCCCCTGCATGGACTACCGGGGCCTTAATGCCATCACGGTCAAGGACCGCTACCCCCTGCCTCTCATGAACTCGCCGTTTGAGGCGCTCCAGGGGGCCAGCTTCTTCACCAAGCTGGACCTCTGGAGCACCTACAATCTCGTTCGCATTCGGCAGGGGGATGAGTGGAAGACGGCCTTCCTTACACCCATGTGGCATTATGAGTACCTAGTGATGCCCTTCGGGCTCATGAATGCTCCGGCCGTCTTCCAACGACTCATAAATGACGTCCTGCAAGAGGCCCTTGACCATTATGTCTATGTTTATCTCGACAACATCCTGGTCTTTAGCAAGACCATGGTGGAGCACGTCAGACACGTCCGTCGCATCCTCCAGCTTGTCCTTGCTAACCGCCTATTTGTGAAGCTGAAGTCGGTGTTCCATGCCTCATCTGTCTCCTTTCTGGGATTCGTGGTCTCCCGTGGGACCCTGAACATGGACCCGGCCAAGATGCGGGCGGTGGCTGACTGGCCTCGCCCCTCCTCGGTCCATCAGGTCCAGCGGTTCTTGGGCTTCGCCAACTTTTTCCGCCGCTTCGTCCGGGACTTCGGCACTATCGCCGTCCCGCTCACCGTGCTCACTCGCAAGGAGGCCGGTCCCTTCCGCTGGACGGAAGCGGCGGAACACACCTTCCTGGAGATCAAGAGGCGTCTCACTAACTCGCCTGTCCTCTGCTTTCCTGATCCCAAGGAGGCGTTTGTCATCGAGGTAGACACTTCAGATGTGGGGGTTGGGGCCGTTCTCTCCCAACGGTCCACCCTGGCCCACAAACTCCGCCCCTGTGCCTATTTCTCCCGGCATCTGACCCCCGCTGAGCGGAATTACCCGGTCGGGGACAGGGAGCTCCTGGCCATCAAGCTGGCTTTGGAAGAGTGGCGTCACTGGCTGGAAGGGGCCAAACATTCGTTCTTAGTATGGACGGATCACAAGAACCTGGCATATATTCAGCAGGCCAAACGCCTCAATGCTCGTCAGGCTCGCTGGTCGCTGTTTTTTGCCAGGTTCGGTTTCACGGTCTCCTTCCGGCCGGGCTCCAAGAACGCCAAGCCCGACGCCCTCTCCAGACAGTGGGATCCGCCCGAGGCCTCCTCTACGCCAGATCCCATATTTTCTCTCGTCCGGGTAGTCGGGGCCCTGACCTGGGACGTTGACCAGGCCATAGCTAGAGCTCTTGGGAACCCGGGAACCCGATCCGGGGACGTTTGCTCCCAATGCGCTGGGGCCACGAGGCTCCCTTCACGGCGCACCCGGGGGGTACTCGGACCTACAAATTTCTCAAGCAAACCTTCTGGTGGCCAGGCATGGAGGCGGACGTCAAAAGTTTTGTTGCTGCTTGCGAGACCTGCGCCCAGAACAAGGTTCCCCGGCAGCGACCCTGCGGCCTTCTTCAGCCACTTCCTATCCCCTCCCGGCCATGGTCCCACATCTCCTTAGATTTCGTGACGGGTCTCCCCCTGTCCCGGGGCAACACCGTCATTTTGGTGGTCGTCGATCGATTCTCCAAAGCCTGTAAGTTCGTGGCATTGCCCAAACTGCCCATGGCACGGGAGACGGCCGACCTCATCCTTTTCCATGTCGCCCGGGTCCACGGTCTGCCTTGCGACTTGGTGTCGGACCGAGGCCCGCAGTTCGCTAGCCGGTTTTGGGCGGCCTTTTGCCGCCTGCTGGGTGCCATGGCCAGCTTGTCCTCGGGGTTTCACCCAGAGTCTAACGGCCAGACGGAGCGCGTCAACCAGGATCTGGCTGCCATGCTCCGATGCCTCACTGCTAGGAATCCCTCCACCTGGTCCGAGCACTTGCTGTGGGCTGAATTCGGCCACAATACCCTATGGCACTCTGTGGTGGGTATGTCCCCCTTCGAGTGCCAATTCGGGTTCCCTCCTCCCCTTTCCTGATCAGGAGAGGGAGGACGGGGTTCCTGCGGGCCCTTCTGCGTCAGACGGCGGAGGGCATGCGGCGCACGGCGGATCGCAAACGTCCCCCTCAACTCTGGCTGAGTAGCGATCTTGTTTTGTTCCTTTTTCTTGCTTTATATTTTACCTAACTATCCGCGCCCCGGGTGCGTGCTTATTTATATCCTCCACTTCTGGAATCTATCTTTGTCAGCCTACTTTGGCATTTATTACTTTAGTTTGAGTCCGTTCAGTACAGCCCTTCAGTCAGCCATTACGCCCTTAATGAGTTTCTTCCTCTCGTGGCCACATGGTGTAGTGGTAACTCACTCGCCATCTATACCCGTGGCGCTAGGTTTGAATCCTGACCACGGTCACCCCCACGAGTGTGCGTTTTGCTATATACCTCGGTATAAATACGTATATGGCAATATATTTATATATATATTTTTGAGCTTATATTTGCATATTTATTCTCCCCTGCACTTGGGTCCTCCTTCTCCCTCTGTTTTCCCTCGACCAGTATCCCACTAGCTGGTCGAACCATAATATGGTTCATATAAAAAAGAACTATGTGTGAAATCACCCTTAACGGTGGCAGAGTGCAGTGTTAATTTTGTTGACAAACGATTTTCGTCATAGTTTTCGTCAACTACCCTTTTTTTTCTAATGAAAACGAGATGATGACTAAACAAAAATTAATGAAAAACGACAAAAACTAGGATGAAATGAATTGACACTTTTGTCAACGAATAAAAACGAGACGAAAGTGTTTGGCAGAGACGACATCCAACCAGATCTGACAAGTTAGGAAAAGATCCAATCGTAATCATATGGAAAGACGGGATGAGTTGAGTAGCGAGCCAATCAGTAATGTGGTAAGACGCAGACGTTTGATCTGACGGTATTCATGGGAATAACGTACTAGCTCGACAATGTCAACACCATTTCCAACACAGAAAGAGGAGAGTCGATATTTGGGCACATTTCTCATTTGATATCAAGCAAAACAAGACAGAAAAAATACAAAAAAGTTTAAATGACATCTGCAGGCATGTCATCCTGAAACTGTGGTCAAGATATCCACAACTAAATGGCAAATAAAGTAGGTTTAAAAGTATATTTTAAGTCTAAAATGTGTTCATACTATCTTTAAGGAGTATTCGGGTAACATAACTTAGTTTTATACAGTAATTATGTATAAATGTATATAGAGCATGCACATGAATCCAACCTTCTGATCTTATATGTCATAATATATAATTTATTCCAACTTGATTCTATTGTACAGTATCTCATGAGTGTCAGCACCGAGTTTGAAGCAGATCTTAGAAGGAAATCATGAGTTTTGGTGACCACTTTATGTTATACTGTTATTATAATGCATGCATATACACCTTAATTAGATCTAATATTACATCATTCATTCCAACTTGATTGTAATCTAGAATATGTACTGAATGTCCACACCAAGTGTGAAGCAGATCTATGGTGAAAATTTTGAGTAATAGCCACTTTAGTGTATACTGTTATTCTTAATTCATGCATGTAAATGTTTCATTTTGAAAGGGAAATGTTAAAAAAGCATTTACATATTGCAACGTTTACATTTCATATTTTAGTCAACTAAAGCTACTGTAGATTTAGTCAACTATAATCTTATTATAATTAGTTGATGAAAACTATACTAAAACTAAAAACAATTCAGATGACTAAATTATGACTAAAACTAAATTACACTTTAGTCAAAAGACTATAACTAAAACTAAATTAAAATTTGCTGTCAAAATTAACACTGGCAGGGTGAAAGTGTGATAATTCTGATTCAGGGATCAATGCTGATTTTTCATTGTGGCAAAATCAGACCTGTTAAAATTTTAGATGGATTTTACTTTTGTATTGTCACACAAATTGCAATAACATTTTGCAACTGAATTTCAATTATGTCAGAACCTGTGCACAGTCACGTATGCAATTTTTCAACAGTAAGTTCCGACCTTACAATCTGATTGGTTCTCACCATGATTGTCACGCTAGGCTGGAAGCAGGAGACAAACGCAAGGCCACTGGCTGGTGAGATGGTTTTATTAACAAAACATGACACTGACGAACAGGTGAGGCAGGGTAGGAACATCGTGAATCCGCGGGGAGAGTGAACTGAGTGAGGGTTAAATAGTGTGGGAATGATGTGGGAAATGAGGAACAGGTGCGCGTGATCAGCAGGTGCAGCGAGCCGGGCGGCCGGCGGGCGTGACAAAGTCACCCCCAATCCCCACTCCCCCCCCCCACGGAACCCGAGTCGGAGCTAGGATTCCAAGATCAAAACCCCGCGTGCGGTTCCGGGGGTTTCCTCGCCGGGCGGACCCCCGGAGAAGACTGCCAGCAGTCGGGCGGCTGGCGAGCAGAGGCGCCGGGCGGACACCGGCGAGAGAGGACGCTGGCCGGAGGCTGGCGAGCGGGGTCGCGGAGGGCAGGCTGGCGAGCGGGGTCGCGGAGGGCAGGCTGGCAAGCGGGGTCGCGGAGGGCAGGCTGGCAAGCGCGGTCGCGGAGGGCAGGCTGGCGAGCGGGGTCGCCGACGGAAGGCTGGCGAGCGGGGTCGCCGACGGAAGGCTGAACGGAGGCGGTGAGGTCCGCGGCGGCGGGAGGTGGCCCGTTGAGCGAGCGGATAAGCACGTCGAAGTCCACGGCAACGAACTCCACGTCCTGAGCCACCTCCCCAAGCCGGGCACGGAAGTTGGCGAGCCACCGTCCTCCGGTAGGCTCGCGGCCAGAGCTAGTAGCCACTGTCTCCATATCGGCGGATTCAACTGTCACGCTAGGCTGGAAGCAGGAGACAAAAGCAAGGCCACTGGCTGGTGAGGTGGTTTTATTAACAAAACATGACACTGACGAACAGGTGAGGCAGGGTAGGAACATCGTGAATCCGCGGGGAGAGTGAACTGAGTGAGGGTTAAATAGTGTGGGAATGATGTGGGAAATGAGGAACAGGTGCGCGTGATCAGCAGGTGCAGCGAGCCAGGCGGCCGGCGGGCGTGACAATGATGATATTTGTGATAACAGCACAAGCTACGACAAGGTTTATGCACACAAACATATGACATATAAAAATAATGGAATAACCCTAATAATTAACTAAATTCTATCGTTTCATTCTTAATGAATTTTATTTTTAGTTTTAGCCTTTTCCTCTCGTCTTTGCTTATTTCAAACTAACATAACTTGGTATTGTTATCCAGTGGCACCTTGTTAATTCGTTCCAGAAGTCACATCAGGTGCCAAATTAATTTTTCCAATAAGAAATTATGTAAATTGAATTACTCCATTCTAGACCTCCATAAAATCCACAACCACATAAAATATATAAGGCATTAAATGCATTAATGGAGTTGTAGTGTATACTTCAACACTATTTACAGGGTGTCTATAAAGTAAGTCTCAACTTGTCATTGTTAATTTGTGCGTTAATGTTTGTCACGTCACCCAAGGGGGTCGATGTAATGTGGATAAAACCTGGGCTCCTTGTGCTTCATATTAATCTGAAAACAGCCTCTCATGTATGTTGGTTGGTGAATAATAAATTGATTAAAGTGGGACTTACTTTATAGACACCTTGTATACATAGACAAAAATAAAAACAATAATCAGACGAAATGCAAACACATTAAGCACTATGTTGGCTCTCACTGTTTCCCACTTTGGTTGGCTGTTATCACTAACCTTCTGAGGACCCATACTTCTGAGGTGACTTATTTGCACTAAGAATATATGTAGAAAAAACACGAGAAAGTTTTATAGAGATCAACTGAGCTGCTTCTATGCCAAACAATGTTTTCTCTGCAAAATGCATCAAGAACTGAATTTGACAAGAAGCGAAGCAGTCGAGTGCCAAGGTATGACTGTATGTAATGAGTTTTGGGAATTGTTATGGACCTATAGTTTGTTGTGAACCTACTATTTGTCAGAAAGTCTTGTCAGTATTAAAGCATATTCATTATGTATTTGTTTCTTTGTTTTGTTTTAAATAAATGTTGTATAAAAGGTTGTATAAAGCTGTTGTACAAAAGGCTGTTGTGTGCCAACATATTTTGCAATTAAGCAATAGAACACTTGAGGCTGTGTGTTATCGTGAATAACATCAGTGTCCAAATCTCAGCCGCGATGTTACGATAACACACTCCCTCTTACGCTGTAATGATTAAATGCAAGATATGCTGGCACAAAACAACCACTGTATTAGGAACACCTGCCCACCTATTACGAACCTCAGCTAAGTCATGTAGATTATCCAATCATCCAATAATGTAGCAGTAGCACAGTGGAGAGACTCATGCAAGAGCTTCAGTTAATGTTCACAACAAAAAAAAGATTGAGAAAAAAAATATGATCTACTCGACTTTATCCATTACTTGGTTGATGTTGCCTGGCGGGGTGGTTTGAGCTGCGGTTTTGTGCCGGAAATGCAATGAAAGAATTGTTAGAAAAGAATTGCTTGTTCAAGAAGGTAAGAAAAGAAGACGCATTTTCTCATGACATGTATCTCCAGATGAGCACTAAATACAGTGGTGATTGAAAGTTTGTGAACCTTTTACAATTTTCTATATTTCTGCATAAATATGACCTAAAACACAATCAGATTTAGAGGTCCTTAGAGATCTTCTTTTTTCGTGCCATGATACACTTCCACAAACATATGTTGTGAAGAGCAGACTTTGATAGATCCCTGTTCTTTAAATAAAACAGGGTGCCACACTCACACCTTATTGTCACCCCATTGATTTAAAACACCTGACTCTACTTTCATCTTCAAATGAACTGCTAATCCTAGAGATTCACATACTTTTGCCACTCACTAATATGTAATATTGGATAATTTTCCTCAATAAATAAATGACCAAATATAAGATTTTTTTCTCATTTGTTTAACTGGATTCTCTTTATCTACTTTTAGGATTTGTGTGAAAATCTGATGATGTTTTAAGTCATATATATGCAGAAATATAGAAAATTCTAAAGAGTTCACAAAATTTCAAGCTCCACTGTAAATAGAGTTATTATTGGAAATGACAAATTAGCTGAAAATCAGTTTTGTGATCCAACCTTTGTGATCAATCAAAATAATTTTAGCAGATCATTATGAATATGCTAATAGAGCCATTGACTAGTTTACATATGATGATAAGTGGTAACATCTGCCAAATGAAATCTTCTTCAGGTACAGAGCTTCTTGCGAGGTTGGATGTGCCGGCGGAAATGGAAGACCATCATCCAGGACTACATCCGCTCCCCACACGCTGAGAGCATGAGAAAAAGGAATCAAGTAGTTTTCAGCATGCTGGAGGCTGAAGCTGAGTATGTCCAGCAGCTCCACATTCTCGTCAACAATTTCCTTCGGCCACTTCGTATGGCCGCTAGCTCAAAGAAGCCACCAATCACACATGATGATGTCAGCAGCATTTTTCTCAACAGGTAATGTAATTGCAGTCCAGCTAGTATAATTCACTTATATCACTATGTAATTAAATTATTGAATTGCTATTTAATCATACTAAAGCCTTTTTAAACTAAGTAGTTGTCATTCATGGTCAAAGGAACAAACACAGGCTAATGTAGTTAAAAGTGGTGAGATCTTATTACTAAAATGGGACATGATGAACACAGATTAAACTACATTTAGGGGCTAATACAAGCTAATAAGGGATCTGATCATGAGAGCTTAAAACAAGGTACACATGGAAGCAGACACAGACTGCGCAAGAGGCAAGGCTAGCATGTCTAACAAGGCAAACAAATAGGCTAACAAGTTACCAAGGCTATGAACATTGATGCTGCAGATGCTGCATGAAATTTCACAAATAGATACATATTAACGATGCCAAATGTGATAATGCACCTAAATAATGTTGATGGGCTGACAATTGTTGCATTGATAATGATGTTCATGCTTTTTTATTAACCATTTGGAAACTACATCTCCCCTTTTTATTCAAGGGAATAACAGGGTGTTATCTAGTAGACAGTAGGTCAATGTTTGGGCAGAAGGCCTAGTGACAGAAGAGAGCTTATATGGGCAATTACTCTTCAAGTGGAGGGTTGAATTTTACAAAAAAAAATACAGGACATAAAGCCGTAGTGCCATATTGCATGTATAACTGATATGTCAAGTCAAAATTCCAGTGTGCGTGCTCGTGCGTGCGTGTGTGTGTGTGATGTTTAGCCTCAAGACCAGAGACACAACTGGATGTACAGTGGGGCGAAAAAGTATTTAGTCAGCCACAGATTGTGCAAATTCTCCTACTTATAAAGATGAGAGAGGTTTGTAATTTTCATCATAGGTACACTTCAACTATGAGAGACAAAATGAGAAAAAAATCCAGGAAATCACATTGTAGGATTTTAAAGAATTTAATTGTAAATCATGGTGGAAAATACGTACCTTCTTCTTTAAGAAGCTTTTCTGTCCTCCACTCGTTAGGTGTATCAATGGCATCTGTTTGACCTCGTTATCTGTATAAAAGACACCTGTCCACAGCCTCAAACAATCAGACTCCAAACTCAACTATGGCCAAGAACAAAGAACTGTCGAAGTACACCAGGAAGAAAATTGTAGACCTGCACCAGGCTGGGAAAAGTGAATCTACAATAGGCATGCAGATTGGTGTGAATAAATCAACTGTGGGAGCAATTGTAAGAAAATGGAAGACATACAAGACCAGTGATAATCTCCCTTGATCTGGGGCCCCATGCTAGATCTCATCCCATGGGGTCAAAATGATCATGAGATCAGTGAGCAAAAATCCCAGAACTACACGGAGGGACCCGATGAATACCCTGCAGAGAGCTGGGACCAAAGTAACAAAGGCTACCATCAGTAACACACTATGCCGAGAGGGACTCAGATCCAGCAGTGCCTGGCGTGTCCCCCTGCTTAAGCCAGTACATGTCCAGGCCCGTCTGAAGTTTGCCAGAGAGCATATGGATGATCCAGAAGAGGATTGGGAGAATATCATGTGGTCAGATGAAACCAAAATAGAACATTTTGGTAAAAACTCAACTCGTCGTATTTGGAGGAAGAAGAATGCTGAGTCGCATCCCAAGAACACCATACCTACTGTGAAACATCATGCTTTGGAGCTGTTTTTCTGCAAAGGGGACAGGACTGTCAGGGATCACTCTTTGGCCGCTTATGGCCAGGAATTATCCCGGCTTGGTGGCGTGCATCAGCCCTTCGCGGGCTTTCGACGGGTAAGTGGCGACACCTGCGGGTGAGCCCTTATAAGCACACCTTTGGGGCTCACTCATTGTCGCTGCATTCCAGGCATTCCACGTGCTCACGTGATTCCCTGATGCACCCGGCAGCCACGTGCTCGCTGCTGCCTGCATTTGCTGGCGGCTTTTTATTTCTTTTTAGGTTATTTATTTTCTTAGGGACACAGGTATGTTCTGGGGGTATCAAGACCCTCAGACGAGGGCTGCCAGGAGGCAGCTCGGTAGATAGGGCCCTAGATAGGGTAGGGTCAGTTTTTTGTTTATTTTTATTTTTTACTTTTACCGAGATGCTCCGGCAGCTCTGAGCCTTGCTCCAGCCATCCCTTTCTCACGCCATCACCCCCTCCTTGCCGCGTTCATACAGATTCCTTTTGAACCCTCCGATTGCGCTCTGAAGAGGACACTGAGCTTCTCAGCCTCGTCCTCCTCTCTCCCCGCAACCATGCCACACTCCCTTGGCCGCGTTTAACCGCAGTTTGAGCGGCACATATTCGCGGAAGCTCCGTTTAGGTTTCTGCATACTGCGCATGCGCAGACCCGGAGTGCCGATTGCACAACGGAGGCTTTGAATATCACTGCAGTACGTTTACGCCGTGCAGTTTCTTTTATTTAGTTTTATTAATTATTTATATCCTCGGTTCTGTTTCTTTTTATTTATTTAGTTTAATTTTAGTTATTATTACCAACTGGAGCTAACTGCACTTGGGCCCCAAACAATTTATATTTTGTTTATAGGGTTCGTCATAGTTTTTAGATGGCGAACCGTAACAGAATGCAGCGACCACCCATGGGATCCAGTGTTAGCTGCAGGACCTCCAATTTGGAGGTCCCCAGTTGCCGCGTTCGGCGGGTTTCGTTACCCAAGTCACTAAACGACTTTTGGGGGGCCGTTTATTGACTTTAGCCGGGTCACTGAATTCCTTTTTCCACCAGATCCTCCCAAATTGCCCAGCCCTCGCCGCCGTAACCGTCGGCGGCCATCTGGGGTTAAGGTAGTGCAAGATGTGCCCACTACCTACCTGGACCCCAAGCCACTTATTCCTGCCCCTGAACCAACCAGCCTTTTTAATATTTGTCAAGGTTCGCGAGGGGTGCAGGAATATGTGGCTGAGTTCTGCACCCTGGCTGAGGTGAGCGGCTTCAATGAGCCGCCCCTCATTTATTATTTTACACAGGGTCTCAGGGAGGAGGTTGACCTTGAGCTGCTTTTCCTCCTGACCCCCTCTTTCCTGGTCGGACTTTTTGAATTGGCTACACTGGCCGAAGCCCGCATTAAAAGGCGGGCTAGGGAGAGAATGGGTCTTAGCAGCGGCGTGTCACTTCCTCCCCGGCCGGAACACTCTGCATCCAAGCATGTAAGCTCCATGCCAGGGCATTTAGTGCTGCCTAGCCCCATACAAGAGCTCACCGCGCCTGTTAGCCCCGCAGACCCGGAGCGCCGATTGCGCAACGGAGGCACGACGTAAGCGTACTTTGAATATCACTGCAGTATGCTTACGGCGTGCAGTTTCTTTTATTTAGTTTTAGTAATTATTTATATCCTTGGTTCTGTTTCTTTTTATTTATTTAGTTTCATTTTAGTTATTATTACCAACTGGAGCTAACTGCACTTGGGTCCCAACCAATTTATTTTTTGTTTATACGGTTTGTTCTAGTTTTTAGATGCCGAACTGTAACAAGGACGACTGATCCGTGTTAAGGAAAGAATAAACAGGGCCATGTATTGTGAGATTTTAAGCCAAAACCTCCTTCCATCAGTGAGAACATTGAAGATGGAACTTGGCTGGGTCTTCCAGCATGACAATGATCCCAAACACACCACTCGGGCAACGAAGGAGCGGCTCTGTAAAAAGCAATTCAAAGTCTTGGAGTGGCCTAGCCAGTCTCCAGACCTCAACCCCATAGAAACTTCGTGGAAGGAGTTGCAAGTCCGTTTTACCCAGCGACAGCCTCAAAACATCACTGCTGTAGAGGAGATCTACATGAAGGAATGGGCCAAAATACCAGCTACATTGTGAGCAAACCTGGTGAAGACTTACAGGAAACGTTTGACCTCTGTCATTGCCAACAAAGGTTATGTTACAAAGTATTGAGCTGAACTTTTGTTATTGACCAAATGCTTATTTTCCACCATAATTTACAATTAAATTCTTTAAAAATCCTACAATGTGATTTCCTGGATTTTTTTTCTCATTTTGTCTCTCATAGTTGAAGTGTACGAAAATTACAGACCTCTGTCATCTTTCTAAGTAGGAGAACTTGCACAATCAGTGGCTGACTAAATACTTTTTTGCCCCACTGCAAGTCCAAATGAAGAATATTAATTTTAGTGCAAAACATTGTGAAATGACTACAGAAATAAACACAGAAATACAGAAATAAACACACAGAAATAAACACCCAAACTAGAAAATACCACACACGTTGGGTGGTAGACAAAGATGGAAATATGCTAAAAGACAGGGCTAACAAGGGACAGAGCAAGATATGGGCAATGGCTAAACAAGGCAATGGCTAGTAGTACTAATAGTAACGCTAAAGCTGTTGGGACTAAGCTAATAGGGCAAAGCACATGGATCTAAAGAGTTGACTCTGAAACTACAGATTAGGCAGATGCAGCCTTAGGAACCAGAGTGACTGCAGGTGCATCCTCTGGAGCTGCAGCAATGGCTAGTGTGGCCTCTTGACCTGTAGAAAGCACCAATACAGCCTTCCTCTTCCTCTTCTGCTTTTTAGCGCTATGAGTGGTGTGCTGGGCAAGCTCGTGTGTGGCCAGTCTGGTTTGTAGAAAAATAGGAAAATATGAGTAGGTCAAGGGTGAGGGGAGGCTGTTGCCAAATCCATATCTGAATGCACCCATATCATGAACAGCATGGGAGGCATGCACTGGCTAAGGGAACATAAGGGCCTTCATGGACTGGTTCATGGACCGGAGGGACTGTGTGTACTGGCTCTAGAACTGGAGGGCAATGAATATCGTCAGGGGTTTCAGGGAACCTTGGGAATGGTGTGTGCAGAATTACGTTTCAGGAACCTCAGGAATGGAGTGCTCTGCTTCAGGGGGCATCATAAGTGAGGCATGACTTCAGATGCCACTGGAACTGCACTGGCTCTAATCTGTGCCATGCATACACTCAGGATCCTCAACTTTGGTGTAAATCACCACAAGACACCAGAAGGATGGCATGTGTTGCCACAAACTACAGAGATAGAACGCACAGTCACCAGCACTGCAGAGACAGCTTGCTTGGCATAATTGGCTATACAGAATGAGTATGCAACCTCTAGGGTCCTGGAGACAACAACTACTGCCTTCATGGCTGACATTGAAGAAGAGTGATGGCAGGCACTGCCTCTTGGGTTACAGGTATGGCTGGTACAGCCTCTGCAACTGCAGCAAAGGCTGGCATGGCCTCTGGAACTGCAGCAAAGGCTTAATCTTCTTCTGCTTCCTAAAGCTGTGAGAGGTTGCTGGTCAGGCTTGAGGGTTGCCCAGTCTGTGTTGGAGGGAACTGGGACAATAAGATCATGCTGAGGGTGAGAGGAGGGCAGTAGTTCTAGTATAGGTCCAGCCCCATATATTCTGCATATGCATTTATGCTGCCTAGCACACCATACTCACTTGCTACATCGGGTTATCCATTTTTCGATCACATTTAGACTGTGACATGGTGACATGTGGATGTAAGCGCAAGTGTTGCATATTTGGTAGAACTTCAAGACAGTGCAGTGACAGGAAATCAACTCGTGACAAACTATGATATGCAACACACACAGCACAAAGGCAGTACAAGGGCATTTTACCCAAGCTTATCAAGTTCAGTGTCACAGACTGGAGCCTAACCCAGAATTCACTGGGTGTAGACAGATGTACACCCTGTACAGGAAGCTATTCCATAAAAACAACACCTCACCTTATGACGCCCCACCTGAGATCTTAACTAACATAGAATAACAAGCACAAGAAAGGGACAAAGACATGAACAGGCTCACATGAGACAGAAACCCCAACAAAGAATGATGAGACCCAAAAACAAGGAAACAGGGGAATATAAACAGACAAGGAAGCAAGATTGGGAAAGGGACAGAGAGAAGCTATGATTATGATTAATGATTAATGTTGTGATTTAAAGTACTCTTATAACTGACATTTCAGAATGTGTAAATGTGCGTTAAGACTAAATGTTTGTATTATGGTTGATAACTTGTTATAGTAATATTATAGTATAGTATCTCAACAGAACATAAGACGTGTTTGACTATGACTATTAGATGTAGGTTAAGCCATAAGACAACATCGCCTGAAGTAGACTTAACAAGTGTGATGCAAGAAGACTAAATTAGATACCATCCCATCTGGAGCACAATGGATTCTGGCTCAGCACCTCAGACAAAACAAATAACAAGAACAAATGCTTGTTTAATCAAAGTGAGATGAGTACCACTTGTGCACAGCTGATGGGCTCTGAACACACCAGCAGCTCTGACTGGGCTTAAAATAAATGTAGGTCCTTAAAACAAACGAAGACGATAATCGTGTTTTAATTAGAAATGTGTCTTTATTGAGGTAATTATGTAATTATTCTGGACAAAGGCATTCGCTAAAAGTTTGTTAACATATACGCTCACCATCCACATCATTAACTACACCTTGCTAGTACTGGTTTGGACATATTTTTACCTTCAGAACGGCATGGATCCTACAAGGCTCTGTAAATGTTTCTCAGAGATTTTGTGCAAATTGACATGATAGCATCATACAGTTGCTGCAGATTTGTCGGCTGCACATCCATGAAGCGAATCACCCCTTCTGCCACATCCCAAAGGTGCTCTAATGGATTGAAATCTGGTGACTGTGGAGGCCATTTGAGTACAGTGAATTGGTATTATGGGGCTCTATAGTTTGACAAGGTAATATCCCTCACACCATTACACCACCAGCAGCCTGAATCATTGATACAAGGCAGGACACAAAATTCTGACCCTATCTTATGAATCTCATAGCAGAAATTGAGACTCATCAGACCAGGAAACGTTGTATTGTCCAGTTTTGGTGAGCCTATGTGAATAACATCAGTTGCCTGTTCTTAGCTGACAGCTGTGGTCTTCTGCCACAGTAGCACATCTGCTTCAAGGTTTGACGTGTTGTGCAATCAGAGATGCTCTTCTGCATACATCGGATGTAACAGCTGGTTATTTGAGTTACAGTTGCCAATCTATCAGCTCAAACCAGTCTCGCTAATCACCTCTGACCTCTGGCATCAACAAGGGATTTTACTCAGATAACTGCCACTGGATATTATCTCTGTTTCAGACCATTCTTTGTAAACCCTAGAGATGGTTGTGATTGAAGAAATTCAGAAAAATTGTAATTCTGCAAAAACATTTATGATGCTAAAAGTCATTCTAGGGAAGGATCACAAAAGTATTAGCGAAAGAACTACAGAAACCACTTGAGTCGCAATAGAAAACCTCTCACATTATATATGAAACCGTAAAAGATGCAGCTTATGCAGTGTGTCAAGTCAATATACGTTGGTTTCATTGTCATCCTAACCATATAGACAGTATGGAAGAAACTTCTTCATCCATGGCCATGGTATAATGTTAACAATCCATGGAAGCCTCATAATCAACATAAAGTGCAGAATATATGACAAGTAAACAATCCAGCACAGTAAATACAACATTTAACAGTAAGATACACAACATAAAGCCAGGATGAGTAGTATATCAGTGCAAAATAACCAAAAAACACTTTTTGGCAGATGGCAGAAGAGTAAACAGTCCATGAAAAGGGTTGCATTGTCATCGACACACTGCATTTACACATACTTAATAATCCACAGAACTGCATAAAATCAGATTTTGTCAGTAATTCGATCAACAAGTATACATGAACTTGAGTAATCAGATAATGGGAAGCATCTAAGCTTACATGACTCAGGTAATAATCGGATTTCTCCTTTGTAACCAGCCATTAGTCTCATAGAAATATGTGACATAAACTTAAAACTTCAATAATAAATAATCATTTAATTTCGTAACGTCCTTAGAATACGCAGACCTGGCAACTGTGCGCACATGTGCAGACTGAAAACACAGATTATAATCGGGTAACTGGTACACATGCAATGAGTAATCCAATTAATGGGGAAAAATTCAGCACTCTTTGTCGGATTTCTTAATGTGATTTCTAAATCAGCTTATGCTTTATATATGACTACTTGAATAATCAGATAACTGCAGAATTCCGACTATGCTTGGATTATTAAGTGCATGTAAACACATTCATGTGTTCTGAGAGGAAACTCTTGCTAAAGTAGGAAAAAAAGAAATGCCTTCAAGCGTAAATTGTGAAAGAAGGACTGATTGGAGAAAGTTGGCTTGAGAAGAAGTCACATTGATTGATTGTGTCATGATGCTGTGGCTTTGTCACTGCTTCTAACACACATTATCATACCTAGTCTTCCTCCACTGTTTGTCCTTTGTCTCTTTCCACAGCAAGCTTCCTGTCTCTGTCTGTATGCTTCTGTCTCTGTGCTTCTTTGTCGGTTGTCATCTCTGCAATTCCCTGTTCTGCGCATGCACGTTCCTGTGGTTCCTGCTTGTTTCACAATCTGGTTGGGACTTTCTTGGGTTTGGTAACAGTTTCTTCCCTTCTGCCTGTACCTGGTGGGTTAGTGTAGAGCCCTGTTTTTTTATGTACGTGTTTCCATGTTTTGTTTCACTCTGTGTTAAATGTGGCCCACTGTTGTTAGTATTAGGTTATGTTTCCCTCTGTTAGCTGTCTCTTTGTGTTGTGGTTCATCTCTTTTCCTTGTTTTATCCTGTTTGTTTTGAGATGTCTTGCATTATCAATGAATCCTGTAACCATGAACTTATGGCTGCCTCTGTCCCTGTGCTTGACTGCGATGCTGCAGCTTTGTTGACCACTTTTTACCTGCGTTATCCTACATTTTCTTTCTAGACCTTTGTCTCTTCTTTCTCCACAGCCGTCTGCCTAATTACAGCCAGCTTCCTGTCTATATGTATATGCATCTATGTCTGTAATTCTTTATTGAGTCTTGTCTCTGCATTTCTTGATCTGCACCTGCACGTTCCTAAGGTTCCTGAATTGTTCACACTCTGGCTGGTTTTTCTTTGTTTCTCTTTATGGATTTGGTATCAGTTTCTCCCCTTCTACTTGTATATGGTGGGTAAGAAGGGTATGTGGTTCCTGTCTCGTAATTCTTGTGTCTGTTGTGTTAGCCTAGTCCTAGCCTAATCTAATTTTAACCCATTGTTGTTAGCATTAGCTTGTGTCTTTCTCTCTCTTTGTGCTGCAGTTAGACTCTTTTTGTTCTTTCTTGTCTTACTTGATTTCTAATCTAGGATATTTGTTTTTGTTAGCTTTAACATTTATCCTTGTGTTTCCCTTTGAGGTTTTGCACTGTCAGTAACTCCAACATAATTGCACTTAACGCCTGCCTCTCTCTGTCCTTGACTGTTTGCGTTACAAATAAATTGGTGGGAACACAGATAGAGAAATATGTTTATTTAAACAGTGAATTTATCTACATGTAAAACTTTTGTGGTCTTTTGTTTGCAGTGAGACCATCATGTTTTTACACCAAATATTTTACCAAGGCTTGAAAGCACGGATCGCAAGCTGGCCAACATTAGTCTTGGGTGAGTTTTTCCTCTGAAGATTTGGAGATTTGATAGAATCTACTATGTAAAGCATAAGGAATTCACTTAAAATATGTTTATTCTTTTAACTGTTGTTTTCATGTTGTTTTATTTTTTGGCACTAGCTGACCTTTTTGACATTCTGCTGCCCATGCTAAACATCTACCAGGAGTTTGTTCGCAACCACCAGTACAGCCTGCAGATCTTGGCACACTGTAAGCAGAATCGCGATTTTGACAAGCTATTGAAGCAGTATGAGTCCAAGCCTGACTGTGAGGAGCGCACTCTGGAGACCTTCCTCACATATCCCATGTTCCAGGTAATATCATAATTCTTGTTACATTTTGTTTCTTTTTAAAAGAACTACTAGAAATAAGGACAAGCATTTTTTTTTATTATTGTTCTTGGCACTCGGGTGGTGCAATGGTCTAATACACTAGCCGAACACTTCAGTGACCTGGGGTGAATTACCAGCAGTGGCCAGGTCAGAGAGCATGCATGCTCGATTGGCAGTGTCGGAGGTGAGATGGGGATCATTCCCTCTGAATTTCGAGGATAGTCTCTGTGACTCTAACCAAGATACATTTGGTAAATTTTAAATAGAATTGCTAGTACCATTCTTATTGTTAGTAGTAGTAGATATATTATTCAAATTCTTACTAAGAACGGATTTCTACAGTTCTTAACCTGTTTTAGTGTCTTGCTTCAGAGGAGATGAAACAGAATCACCTTTCATTAACTCGTCTTCAGTAATCACTTTATCCTGATCAGGGTTATGGCAATTTCAGAGCCTACATAAATCTGTCTGTCTGTCTGTCTGTCTGTCTGTCTAGCTATCTATCTACTTACTTACCTTCCTACCTATACCTATCTACCTACCTACCAACCTATCTCTATCTATCTATCTATCTATCTATCTGTCATGAGAGTTTTGCCAGTTTGCCAGTTTTGTGCAGCATGTGCTCTGACTCATCAGACGATGAGTGCCTGGAGGACTACCTCAGGTGTGAGTATCAGCCTCCTGTAACCGCGGTTGGCATGGACTCAAAGGTGTAGGTTGCCTGTCCAGCCACCACCCTCAGGAGTTTGAACCCAGTACTCTCTCGTTCGGCCAAGAAGCGCAAGAGGAAGCGACGCATCACGCTCACTAGCGCAACGTCGGAGTCCACGCTCATCAGCTCAACGCCGAAGTAAACGCTTGCTAGCTTGACACCAGAACCCACACTTGCTAGCTTGTCTGTGCCACAACTTGCCAGCTATTTGCTGGATCCCCCGCTTGCCAGGTGTTGGCTAGGTCCAGCGAACTCTAGGACTAAGACGGATTCAGCATACGCCAGCCCCACGCGGACATCTGCACCTACACACACTCACTACTGACCCCAGCTCACCTGGCCAAGGCAGAAGCCCAGCGGGCACTACAGGGGGTTTTGGGCCTGCTACATGCTGCCAGGGAGGCGATGGAGTTCACTTCACCCCCACTGTCCGGTGCTGCTCCAGAGTCAGTCGCGTCGATGCCAGCTCCAGTGTGAGTCACGACGATGTTCCAGAGTCAGTCACGACAGCGATGCTCATTCCAGAGTTGGTCATGAGGGCGACACTTGTTCTAGAGTAGGTCACCACAGCGACGTCCGTTCCAGAACCAGTCACCACGGCATTCCAGTGACAGACACGGCGACTGCACCTGCTCCAGTGGCAGACACTGCGGCTGTGCCCGTTCCAGAGACAGTCACAGCGATTCTGCCCATTCAAATGACAGTTGCCGCAACTCCTTGGCTACACCTCTCAGCAGCAGCTTCATGCCTACTGTGATAGTTGAGGTGCCCGTTGTGCACAAGAGGGGCTCCCACTCATAGCCAGGGGTCCCAGGCCAGTTTAATGCTTCTGAGTTGTGCCTTTTTAGGGGTTATGTCATGAGTCAAGTCAAGTCAAGTCAGATTTATTTATATAGCGCTTTTTACAATGGAAAATTGTCACAAAGCAACTTTACAAGTTTAGATTATCTCCTAATACATACGTCCAATTCCAAATTGAGCAAGCCTAGGGCGACAGTGGCAAGGAAAAACTCCCTAAGTGTTATGAGGAAGAAACCTTGGGAGGACCAAGACTCAAAAAGGGACCCAACCTCCTTGGGCGGCGTAGGTGATAAGATGAGGTTTGGTTTGACTCTCCTATGATTCTCTTCCTTTCTCACAGCAGGTGGGGCTGTTACCAACTGTTGCCTTTACGTATAAATACCCCACCTCCCATGCAATTTCTTGGCTCCAGGTTGCTCTTTCGCGCTCTCTTGGGTCTGTGTATTCTTTATTAAATCCGTTTGTGTTCTGTCTTGTGTTCTTTAGTAATGTGTTTTGTGTTGCTCTGTTTTGTGTACTTAGCATGTTAGTCTATTGTTTTTTAGCACAGTGTGGTTTTGTCTTGTTTGGTAGCAGTTAGGTTTAGCACCTTGTTATCTTCTGTTGTGTTTAGCACCTGTCCTGTTTATAGTTACACTGTAGACTGTGTTTCTCTATCGCTACTGTAAATAAAGAGCACCCTCTTGCATGTACAGTGGTGCTTGAAAGTTTGTGAGCCCTTTAGAATTTTCTATATTTCTGCATAAATATGACCTAAAACAACATCAGATTTTCACACAAGTCCTAAAAGTAGATAAAGAGAACCCAGTTAAACAAATGAAAGAAAAATATTTTACTTGGCCATTTATGTATTGAGGAAAATAATCCTTATTAGTGAGTGGCAAAAATATGTGAACCTCTAGGATTAGCAGATAATTTGAAGGTGAAATTAGTCAGCCGTTTTCAATCAATGGAATGACAATAAGGTATGATTGTGTTCAAACTGTTTTATTTAAAGAACAGGGATCTATCAAAGTCTGCTCTTCACAACACATGTTTGTGGAAGTGTATCATGGCACGAACAACGGAGATTTCTGAAGATCTCAAAAAAAGAGTTGTTGATGCTCATCAGGCTGGAAAAGGTTACAAAGCCATCTCTAAAGAGTTTGGACTCCACCATCACGACAGATTAGATTTGTGTACGAATGGAGGAAATTCAAGACCATTGTTACTTCCCCTAGGAGTGACAAACATAAAGATCACCTAGACCAAGGTCTGTAATAGTTGGCGAAGTTCACAAGGACGCCAGGGTAATTTTCTAAGCCAACTGAAGGCCTCTCTCCCACATGCTATGTTAATGTCATGAGTCACCATCAGAAAGAAACACTGGACAACAATGCTGTGCATGGCAGCAGAGGTTAGCAAGGAGAAAGCCCACAGAAAGCCACTGCTCTCCAAAAAGAACATTGCTTGCTGGTCTGCAGTTTGCTAAAAGATCACGTGGATGGACAAGAAGGAATGCTATTGGAAGAAATGTTTTGTGGATGATGAGACCAAAAATAGAACTTTTTGGTATACAAGGAAAGCATAGTTTGGAGAGAAAGGGGAAAAACACTGATTCATAGAACCGTTTATCCCATCTGTGGGAATTATGGTGCTGGTAGTCTCATGGTTTGGCCCTGTTTTGCTGGCAATCTAGGCGAGGAGGCTTGACATCATTGATGGAATGGAACAATGAATTTGAATTATATCAGAGAATTTCTAAAGGAAATATCAGGACATCTGTCCATGGAACTGATATCAAGAGAAGGTGGGTCATGCAGCAAGACAACGGACCATAAGAACACACAGTCATTACAAAGAATGGTTACAGAAGAATAAAGTTAATGTTTTGGAAAGGCCAAGTCAAAGTCCTGACCTTAATCCAATCGAAATGTTGTGGAAGGACCACAACATTTGTCCAGGACCACATGTTGTGAGCAGTTAATGTGAGGAAACCCACCAACATCCCAGAGCTGAAGCTGTTCTGTACGGAGGAATGGGCTAAAATTCCTCCAAGCCGGTGTGCAGGACTGATCAACAGTTACAGGAAACGTTTAGTTGCAGTTATTGCTTCAAAGGGGGGTCACACCAGATACTGAAAGCACATGTTCACAAACTTTTGCCACTTACTAATATGTAATTTTGGATAATTTTCCTCAACAAATAAATGACCAAGTAAAATATTTTTGTCTCATTTGTGTAACTGGGTTCTTTTTATCTACTTTTAGGACTTGTGTGAAAATTATGATGTTTTAGGTCATATTATGCAGAAATATAAAAAAATTCTAAAGGGTTCACAACTTTCAAGCACCTATCCATCTACCTATCTGGCTATCTGCTTACCTACCTATCTACCGTCAGCCCTTCCTGCGCAGTTAATGGTTAATGATGATGATGATGATGGCGACACCTGTTGTTGAGCCCACACACCTTGGTGGCTCAACACCACTTGCTTCGGCAGCCCGGGGCCACGCACGCACTTGCTCTGCCTCAGCGGTCCCACGGCGTTCTTTGTAACTCGCGTTCTTTATTTTCTTGCTTTTCAGGGACAGCGGTACGTCTGGGAAAGCGAAGACTCTCAGACCGGGGCTATTAGGAGATAGCCTGGTAAAGTAGGGCCCTAGTACTAGTGTAGGGTCAGTTGTTGTTTATTTTTATGTGTTTGTTTTTCGACCGGAATCTTTCCGCTGTTTGCGATCCTCGCCCCCGCCTTTCCCTCACTCACGTCGTCACCCCCATCCTTCTCCTTCGCGATCAGGGGATTTCAGGCCCCCTACACGATCGCGTGTTTTGAAGAGGACCCAGAGTTTTCTAATCTCGTACTCTTCACTGTAACACTATCTATCTATCTATCTGTCTGTCTGTCTATCTATCTATCTATCTTTCTGTCTATCTGCTTACCTGTCTGTCTGTCTGTCTTCACACCTAGAGTAGCCAGTCTGCCTACATGTTTTGTTGTTTTGGGAGGAGGGAGGAACCTGGATTAAAACTCATGCAACGATGGGGTTAACATATCAAACTCCATACAGACAGAAACATACAGACAGCTGTTTTTTTATTCATCAGTGTATAAGAAAAGAAAAATACTTGCACGAAGTACAAATTACACATACACCTCCTTTTCACTGTATGATACTTCTTGTTGGACAGATTCCACGCTACATTTTGACTCTTCATGAGCTGTTGGCCCACACTCCTCATGAGCATGTGGAGAGGAATAGCTTGGAATATGCGAAGTCCAAACTTGAGGAGCTATCCAGGTACACTGCTTACACTACCATTTTCATACACTGCTGTCATCCAGGGCTTTAAAGGGTGTATCCAACAAAAATTGTTAAACACATTTATACATAGATTTTACGGATGATTCTTTTAATATCAGTGAGTAGTTCAGTAAATATGGCATATTTTTACAGTTTTAGTGCTCTCTCTTCAGGTTGTTGAGCTGCATAAATGATGAATCCATTGCATATATATGAATTCATTGCATATATATATATATATATATAATAGATAATATATATATATTTATATATATATAATGTGGAGGTTATGCTGTATGTTTCTTCCAGAATTATGCATGATGAGGTAAGTGAGACTGAGAACATCAGGAAGAACCTAGCCATCGAGCGCATGATTGTCGAGGGCTGCGAGATTCTACTGGACACTAGCCAGACTTTTGTAAGGCAGGGTAAGTCCTCCTCCCAAATGCATACACACGCACACACGCCATGTGGATATTCGGTTTATGACATTTTAAAACATAGAGTTGTGTATACGTCTATGTAATTACCTGTACATAATAATGGTTTACAGATCTGTAACATACATGTAATATACTATTCCTAACATAAATCTTAGCCTTGTGGATATCCACAATGAAATTTCCAAAATTTGCCTTTGTGCAATTTTGAAAAAAGAAGCACAGAATGAAGTGGTTTACAGGCAAAGAAACCCTTCAACATACCAAATATGATTTCTCATTTGTTCTCTGTTGTTCGGCTTTTTTCAGCCCATATTGCCACAAGTCCCAATTTCTTTCTAAATTTCACAAAGGAGATCATTACTTAAATATTGGATGCACTAAACCTGCCAGTCTTCGCAGAACAGAATGTGCTACAAGCACGGACTGAGTGAAATCTGTGATAGGAAGGGCCTGTCACATCTGACTCCATATCCACTTTTTATTGCCATTTCTCTGTCTTCCACTGCTCTATCCTAGGGTCACTCATTCAGGTGCCAATGAGTGAGAAAGGAAAGATCACCCGTGGCCGTCTGGGATCCTTGTCTCTGAAAAAGGAGGGTGAAAGACAGTGTTTTCTTTTCTCCAAACACCTCATCATCTGCACCAGGGGTTCTGGGGGAAAACTACACCTCACCAAGGTGAGCTATATACCTGCACATTTTAAGACTTTCCAATGTGAGAGATGCTCCAATAACAGCCTTCTGTTTTTCTTATCATAACTATCATAGATATCTCTCTTCACATGAGTCACAGGAAGTCTGGTTGTTTATGTCAAGTCTAGCATACTACATTCTACTGAAAGAACTGGCAGTCCGCACTGATGATATATTGATCCTAACTCATCATTAGAAAGATAAATGGTTACAATATAAAAATGAACAATCAGCAAGTACAGGTATGTGCCGTTTAACGTCTGTATTATGCTCTGTGAAGCAGGGCGTTAATTGAAATGGACGTTGACTAAACATAACCATAGTAACATAGTAGTTTAGATAGATACAGTGGGGAAAAAAAGTATTTTTAGTCAGTCACTGATGTGAAGTTCTCTGAATTAGAAAGATGAGAGCGGTTTGTAATTTTTATATAGGTACAACTTCAACTATGAGAGACAAATGAGAAACAAAAAATCAGGAATCCAGGAAGGAAATCCACATTGTAGGATTTTTTAAAGATTAATTGTGAAATCATGGTGGAAAGAAACTAAGTATTGGTTCACCCACAAACAAGCAAAGATTTCTATGGCTCTCACCAACGGTAACCAACTTCTTAAAGACGCTCTTTCTGTCCTCCAACTCGTTCCCTGTATTGATTGCAACCGTTTGACCTTGTACTGTTATAATGGCAACCTTGTCAACCGCTTCAAAACATCAGACTCCAAACTCAACTATGACCAAAAAAAAAAAAAAACGACCAAAGAGCTGTCGAAGGACACCGGAAGAAAATGTAGACCTGCACCAGGATGGGAGAGTGGAATCTACAATAGGCAAGCAGGTTGGTTGTAAATAAATCAAATGTAGGGAGCCATTGTAAGACAACAAGACCATGAAATGTCTCTGATCTGGCGGCTCAATGCAAAAATCTCATTTCCCGTGGGTCAAAATGATCATGAGATCGAGTGGTGAGCAACAAATCCAGCGAAACTAAAAGGAGGGACCGATGAATGACCTGCAGAGAGCTGGGAACCAAGTAACAGGGCTACCATCAGTAACACACCTTACGCCGAAGAGGGACTCAGATCCTACAGTGCCAGGCGTGGTGTCCCACTGCTTAAGCCAGTACAGGTCCAGGCCGTCTGTGAAGTTTTTGCCAGAGAGGCATATGGATGATCCAGAAGAAGAGGAAGATTCATTGTGGTCAAGATATTAAAAGAAAATAGACTTTTTGGTTTAATAAAAAACTCAACTCCCGTGTTGGAGAAGAGAAAGAGGAATACTGAGTGAGCCATACCTACTGTTGAAGAATGGGGGGTTGAAAACCTCATGCTTGAGGCTGTTTTTCGGCCAAAGGGGACCAGACGATGATCCGTGTCAAGCGGAAAGAAGAATGAACGGGACCATGTATCATGAGATTTTAAAATCCCTTCCATCAGTCTGTAACGCCGTGGAGAGTGAGGAGGCAAATGCCGACCGTTTGGGAGATAAGGCCAGGGTTTAGTCGCTATTGGTGAAAGAACGCAGAAGGTAGGCGAAAGGGTAGGTGACTAGGGTTTGGAACCATGTCGTTTTACTTTTGTAGAGAGGACTGTGGAGTGCGTTTAGTGTTATATATGGCGATGAAGTAGTCCGGAACGTGAAACAGGCAGGTGAATCAGTTAGGACGGTGAGGCGGAGCGAGGCAAGGTACGAGAGGGTGGGGGTGGAGAGGAGCTGGCGGGAAGGAGGGAGGGACAGTGCCCAACCTCGAAAGGACACGTGAAGGCGGGAGCGCGGCGATGAGGAAAGGACCCGCGCGCGGGCGGCCACGTGCAGGGCGCAGGTCGATCGGGGCCGGGAGGCGTGAAATTGAAAGTCCCGGACGAGGCAGGGGAATCAAGCACATCCTTGGCGTCAACCCAGCTGTTTTCCTCCGGACCGTAGCCTTCCCACTCGACCAAGTACTGGAGCCGCGTGGCCCGTCGGCGGGAGTCCAGGAGGCGATGGACCGCGTAGGCGGGAGTCTCCGGTGGGCGGAGGTTGGTCTGAGGGAGAGGACTCCGCCAGCGGACCGGGCACCCAGGGTTTCAGGAGCGATACATGAAAGACTGGGGAGACACGGACATATGAGGGCAGTTGCAGTTTGAACGTAACGTCATTCAGTTTACGGGTCATGGTGTATGGACCCAGAAAGCGGGGAGAAAAAGGGGTACTTCCCTGTGAGGCGCGGAGTCCCTGAGAGGAGAGCCAGACGCGGTCCCCAGGCTGGAAGTCGGGAGCGGAACGGCGGCGGCGGTCAGCGTGCCTCTTGTACCGGCGAACGGCCTTCCCGATGCGGAGATGTACCTGGCACCAGACGTCCTCGCTGCGGCGAAACCACTGGTCGACGGCCGGGGCGTCCGAAGGCGTGGAATCCCAGGGCACGAAGGGGGGCTGGTATCCCAGGACACATTGAAAGGGCGTGAGGCCAGTGGATGAGTGCCGGAGCGAGTTTTGCGCGATCTCGGCCCACGGCAGATACTGCGGCCAGTCGAGCGGGTTGTGGAGGCAATAACAACGCAGGAACTTCTTCAGCTCCTGGTTGGAGCGCTCGCACTGGCCGTTGGTCTGGGGATGGTACCCAGAGGAGAGGCTGACGGTGGAACCCAGCTTCTCCCAGAATGTGCGCCACACTGCTGAGGTGAACTGGGGCCCCCGGTCAGTGAGGACGTCTTCGGGGATGCCGAAGAAGCGGAAGACGTGTGTGAAGAGGTGGCCAGCCGTCTGGAGCGCGGACGGGATCTTGGGGAGAGGGATGAAGCGGACGGCACGGGAGAACCGGTCTATCACGGAGAGGATGGCGGTGAATCCGTGGGAAGAAGGGAGGTCAGTGATGAAGTCCAGGGCGATGTGAGACCAGGGTCTTTGAGGCACAGGCAAGGGACGAAGCAGACCTGCTGGAAGAGTGCGCGGAGTCTTCGCTTGGGCGCAGGTGCTACAGGAGGAGACGAAGCGGTGGACGTCCCTGCGCATGTTCTCCCACCAGAAGCGCGTGGAGAGCAGTTGGTAGGTGCGCGTCTCTCCGGGATGACCTGAGCAGAGAGAGAGGTGAGACCAGGCGAGGAGGCGATCGCGGAGGTCCTGGGGCACGAACCTTTTGTCCAGTGGGCAGGATGGTGGAATGCGCGTTCGGGAGAGCCTCTCCTCCAATTCCTGCTCGAACTCCCACTGTATGGCTCCGACGGTGCATGAGGACGGGAGGATAGGCACCGGTGGGTCGTCGGGGATCGGTTCGGCACCGTGGCAGCGGGAGAGGGCGTCGGCATTGGTATTTTTCGTCCCTGGGCGGTAGGTGATGAGGAATTGGAATCTGGAGAAGAAAAGGGACCATCGAGCCTGACGGGGGTTGAGTCGCTTAGCTGACCTGAGGTACTCCAGGTTTTTGTGGTCGGTTAGGATTGTGAACCGATGTTTGGAGCCTTCCAACCAATGCCTCCACTCCTCCAGGGACAGCTTGATCGCCAGCAACTCTCGATCGCCCACGTCGTAATTGCGTTCGGCGGCGGTCAGTTTGTGGGAGTAATAGGCGATGGGGCGCAGTTTAGGCGGGCAGCCGAGGCGTTGAGAGAGGATGGCACCCACGCTGGTAGAAGAGGCGTCCACCTCCAGGAAGAAGGGAAGGTCCGGATTGGGATGACCCAGGACAGGAGCTCGGGTGAAGGCGGATTTGAGCGCTTCGAAAGCCCACTCGGCTTCGTGGGACCAGCGAAGGGAACGCGGCTTACCCTGCAAAAGCGCGGTGAGGGGTGCCACCGTGCGGCTGAAGTCCCTGATGAAACGCCGGTAGAAATTAGCAAACCCCAGGAATCGCTGCAGTTGTTTGATGGACCCGGGCTTAGGCCAGTCCAGGACTGCGGACAGCTTGGTGGCGTCCATGGCGACTCCCGAGGGAGTGATCACGTATCCCAAATAGCGGACCGACTGTCTGTGGAATTCGCATTTCTCCGCTTTGACGCGGAGATGATGAGAGTGGAGGCGTTCGAGGACCTGGCGTACCCTTTTGACGTGGGTGTGGAAGTCTGGGGAGTACACGAGGATGTCGTCGAGGTAGACCATGACGAACCTGCCGAGCATGTCCCGGAGCACGTCGTTGATAAAGGCCTGAAACACAGACGGGGTGTTGGCCAGGCCGAAGGGCATCACCAGGTATTCGTAGTGCCCGCTGCTGGTGCTCAAGGCCGTCTTCCACTCATCGCCCTCCCTCACACGGATCAAGTTATAGGCGTTCCGAAGGTCGAGTTTGGTATACCAGTGTGCCGCGCGGAGGTGCTCCAGGGCCGAGGGCACCAGTGGAAGTGGGTAGGCATAGCCGCGTGTGATCCGATTCAGGTCCCGATAGTCAATGCATGGTCTGAGGCCGCCGTCGTGTTTGGGCACAAAGAAGAAGCCTGCCGAGACAGCTGAGGTGGATGGTCGGATGAAGGCGAGATTCAGATACTCCGTGATATATTCTGACATGGACTTCTCTTCGGTGGCGGACAGCAGATACAGGCATGCCTTGGGTAAGGGGGCATCTGGCAGGAGATTGATAGCGCAGTTACAGGGACGGTGCGGAGGGAGAGAGGGAGGCGAGACCGTGCCGAAGACTGGAGCCAAATCCGCGTACTGACCAGGCACGTCGGGAGGGAGAGGATCAGGCTGGGTGACCGGGAGCGAGTGCACTTGCAAGGCGGGCCGGGGGGCCGTGGGCTGACCAGGAGATGTGAGGATCGTGGTCGCGAAGCCAGGGGAGTCCCAGGATGATAGGGTACGTAAGGGATCCGAGTGGGTAGAGAGAGATGGTTTCCTGGTGAACGGCCCCGGTAAGCAGGCAGAGAGGGGCTGTGACACGGGTGAGGAAGCCCGTGCCGAGAGGGCGGCCGTCGGCCGAGGAGATGCGGCGCTTGAGGGGTAGAGTGGTTCAGGGTATCTTCCACTCGAGAAACGACGTGCTGGGCGATGAAGTTCCCCTGCGCGCCGGAGTCGATCAGGGCTGTAAGGGGTACATCTTCGTGAGCGAGACGCAAAACCATGGGTAAGGTAAAAGAAGACTCAAACGAGGTTCGACTCACCCGGGGCGTGCGTGCTGGGACTCTGGCACGCGAGCCGGCTGATCCGGATGGAGGAGCGAGGTCGCAGGCGGGACGCAGGTGGCGGTCCGAGCCACAGTAGCAGCATAGGCCTTGCTCGAAGCGACGCCGGCGTTCCTCCGTGGGCAGGTGGGCACGAGCGAGTTCCATGGGCTCGGGTGGAGGCGAGGACTCGCGAGGCGGGGTTGAAGCGAGCCGAGGAGTGGAGTTGGAGCGTGGAGCGAGGAGCTGGTCCGGCCGGATAGCGAGGGTGATTAGCTCCTCCAGCGACAGATTCAGGTCCCTCCCGGCCAGTTCTCTGCGGAGATCAGTACGTAGGCCCTGATGGAAAGCGGAGAGGAGGGTGGGCGTGTTCCACCCACTCTAGGCCGCCAGGGTGTGGAAGTGCAGAGCGTAGTCGGCAGCAGAATGGCGGCCTTGCCGTAGAGTAAGGAGTACCACCCCTGTGGATCGCCCCTCCCGGGGATGCTGGAAGACGGCACGAAAGGCCGTCAAAAAGCGGTCGTACACCTTGGCCTCTTCGGCCTGCTGTGCCCAGACGGCCATGGCCCAATCGAGGGCTCGCCCGGTGAGGAGGGACACGATCAGGGCGATACGGGCCGCGTCGGATTCTGGAGGTGAGCTGGCGAAGTATAACTGGCACTGGAGAATGAAGCCCTCGCAGCTCTCTGGATTGCTGTCATACTTCTCAGGCAAGGCGATGCGGTAAGCCGCTGAAGATGGGCGAGGAGGGCTGGAGGGAAGCGGAACTGCAGTGGGGGAGTCCACAGTGGGAGGAGGCGTTAGCTGGGACACACGCTGGCTTAGCTCAGTGATGGAGGGGACCAGCGCGTTGAACGAGCGTTGGTTCTCTGCGAGGGCAGAGACTGCTTGAAACACCTCCTGCATCTGTGGAAGCGGTGGGGGAGGAAACCGCGGCTGCTGCCTCCATGTCTATCGGCTACACGAACTGTAACGCCGTGGAGAGTGAGGAGGCAAACGCAGGCCGTTGAGAGGTAAGGCAGGCTTTATTGACAACTTATGTGAGCAACGCAGAAGGCAGGAGTAGAGAGCTAGGTGACTAGGATTTAGAACCATGTCGTGTAGCGAGTGACTGTGGTGCGTAGTGTTATATATGGCGATGGAAGTAGTCAAGGAAAACGGAAACAGGTGCAGGTGAGCAGTAGGCCGGTGAGGCGGTGAGGCGGGGAGCGACAGGCAAGGTAGAGCGGGTGGAGCGGCGCTGGAAGCGGCGTGACAAAGTGCGAGCATTGAAGATGGAACATGGACTGGGTCTTTCCGCAGACCCAATGATCCCAACACAACCGTAGCAGGCCAACAAAGGGTACATAAAACGCATTTCAGGTCCGGAGTGGCTGAGCCAGGTACTCCAGACCTCAGCCCCATAGAAAATTTATGGAGGGCGTTGAAACGAAGTATGTGTTACCCAGACGAAAGCCCCCAGAACATATGCTCAGAGGAGATCTGCATGGAGGAATGGGCCAAAATCCCAGCTACAGTGTGTGCCAACCTGGTGAAAGACTACAGGAAAAAAAACATTTTGACCTCTGTCATTGCCAACAAAGGTTATGTTACAAAGTATTGAGTTGAACCACATTATTGACCAAATACTTATTTCCACCATGATTACAATTTTTAAACTTCTTTTAAAAACACTACAGGGTGATGTCCTGGATTTTTTTCTTATTTTTCTTTCATAGTTGAAGGTTACCTATGATGAAAATTACAGACACCTCTCTCATCGGTTATAAGGTCGGAAGAATGGCACAATCAGTGACATGACCTAAATACTTTTTTGCCCCACTGTACCTTTGCAAACAGGTTTTAATTTGAAGGAATAATCTTAATTATATCAATATTCAACATTTAATACGTACTGTCTTTTAGAAACTTTGAAAAAAAACACTTACCGAAAACCAAAAGGAACATTACCATGTTGTTTTGTGCCTGCAGTTTTCTTTTCTGTCAGCAGGTGTCACATGGGGAGTTTTACTAGTTACTAGTTTTACTGGGATAGTTTTACTAGTACAAGTACTTGTTACGGTTCGCCATATTGAAAACGATGACGAACTGTGTAAACAAAATATAAAAGGTTTCCCCCGATCGCGGCGAGGGGGGGTGATGGCGTGAGTATAGAGACGGCGGGGTGAAGCTGAAAACAGCCAGTGGAGCCCGGCAAAATAAAAGTGAAAAATAAACAAAAGGCTGCCCCTAACCTGTCTAGGGCCCTACCTTTACCGAGCTGTCTCTAAGCAGCCCTCGTCTGCAGACCTTGGGGCCTGCAGACATACCCGCTGTCCCTAACAAAACAAAAGGATGAAGGTCCTGAACGGAGGCAGTGAGAGCGCGAAAGCGAGTCATGCTGTCAGCCCGTGGCATGTGGAATGCATGAGTAATGCAGCGACTTCCCCATTGTAAGCCCGGGAAGGGCTGACGCATGCGCGATCGCGCTGCTGCTGCTGCTCACGCCACCAAACCGGGTTAACTCCTGGCCATTAGCGGCCAGAGAGTGACCCCTGACAGTACCCCTCCCCCCAAGGGGCCCTAAGCATGACAAACACCTCCCCCGCTCGGGGTTGAGCGTGTGGCGCACAGAGAGGCGCCAGTAGGCTGAAATGGCCCTGGAATTCGCGCTGAAGGGGAGGGCAGGGCAGGGCTTGGTAGGGGCTCGGGGCCCCAGTCGACCGGCTCAGGGGCGGAGCTCGGTGCTGGCGGCTCAGGGGCAGAGCTTGGCACTGCGGATCAGGGACGGAGCGTGGCGCAGGCGTATCAGGAGCGAGCTCTGGTGCTGGCGGTAATGGTGGAGATCGGGCCAGTGAGACGTTCGGTTGGTGGGTGCGAGGGGTTATGGCCGGGCGTAGAGGGGACACGGCCGTGCAGCAATGGTCGGTAGCACAGGGATAAGCCGCGGTGTGTCATAGTGGCGCGGGGGCGGCTAAAGTCCCAAAAAACAGGGCTAACAGCTTGCTGCTGAGCTCTAGAGTAGCTAAGATAGGCGCACTAAATTGCCCAAGTGACGGGGGCAAGGGACAGCGAGCTCTGGAACGGAGCTTTGTAGCTCAGGTTTCAAAGTAGGTGTGCTCTAAGTGCCAAGTACCGGCGTCAACGGGCACGGTTGAGCTATGGAACGGAGCTTTGTAGCCTAGGTTCAATTTCCCAAGCTAGTGGGCTAAGTGCCCACTACCGGGTCAAGGGCACGGTGAGCTCTGGAACGGGGGTGTAGCTAGGTTCAAAGCTAGTGGTTGATAAATGCCTAGTACGGGGTTCAACGGGTGCGAGGTTGTGGGTGAGCTCTGGAATGGAGCTTAGCTGCTAGGTTCGAAGTGGCAGCGCTTAAGTGCTCAGATGGACTTCAAGGCTCAGATGCAGCGCTTAATGGATCCAGCGCAGGCCGGGTGCGGCGGGAGCATTGTAGTGATGTTTTAAATAACAGTTGAATGCTCAGAAAACAGCGCTTAATGAGCGCCGCGTGCTCTGAGTGACGGGCAACAGGGGGAGCCAGTAGCAGCACAGATGCTATACGTGGCCAGCAGCAAGGATCAGATTGCTGACGTTAATTGTGGAAAAGACTCAAGGCGGGCTGGACCTCAGTACCATTAATGGGGCCTCTCCCTTGCCTTTGAAGCGAACGGAAATTCGAACCCTCATGACCAAGGTCTTTACAATTGGGCTATGAGGAGGAAGGAGGCTCGAGCTGGTGGTCCTTGTAATTCCTCGTTAAGCCCAAGGGTAAAGAGGTCCATCAAGACACGAGTAATTTAAACCCGAAGTGCTGGCTTAGAAGGTTGAAAACTCCCCTACCAAACTCCAGCACCCGCAGGGGAATTGTATAGATTTAAAAGATTCCCGGGGGATCAGCAGAGACTGCCAGAAATAGCAGGTGTTGACAAATTAAGCCGGCAAATCGCGTAGCTTCAGACGGGCATACGCGATTGCGGGCAGCTGCCAGAAAAAAAAAAAGGTTCTTACAGGAAAACTAGGCCCAACGCTGCACTCTGCGTTGCTTAGTAGGACCTCTGACCGTACTAGAAAGGATAGAAATTGTAAGAGATGAATAAGATGTTATAAGGACAGCTTTTATTTCCCTATTATAAATCTTCAGACTTCTTGCCGTTTAAAGAGAAACAGACATTGGTCATATGCATTGTTAAAGGAGATACTGTATAGAGAGGACAGGTGGCGATGGCAAAAATAAAAAATAGGTATATAATAGAGATTTTAAATAGTGATAATTATGATTTCCATTTTGAATTTTAGTAGTAACAGAGGAGCAATCCCACTGCATGCTATTTTCGCACTAAATTGAACTCCATTGGCTCACCACTATTTTCAACATTTTTCAAAGCCAGGAGCTAGAAATTGATGGGGGATTAAATTACTTAATACACATTGCACCGCTGTAAGTGCATGGGTCTCCAGCAGAGAGCACAAGAAAGAAGTTGTATAGTTCAAAGTCAGAACATATCAAGCCCATTGGACTTTCAGTTTCACCAAAAGAATAGACCTGCTTGTCTACACCTGGCCAACTGTGGGTATTTTGTAGGGTGGCGAATTCTATGGAGCAAAACCCCAAAGTTACTGGGGTTCTTTGATAGTCTGGGACGGGGCAATGCTTTCACTGCGTCAGTCTTGCTGTCATTTGATTTGTACTCCCTCTGCGCTGATGGTATAGCCCTAAATATAGTCCTGATAGTCAAGAAGTAACACATGAAAATGAAGATGAGTCTGAGAGAGTAGAGACAAGAGAGATGCTGACATAGAAATGCAGCACATGGAGATAATGAGGAAAATTCAGCAAAAGATACAGCAAAAAGTAGATGCAGAAGCAGGAGTGATGGATACTAAGCCAGATAAAAGAAATGCAAGAATCAAGTCAGGATGAGGACTTAAGCAATGCTGGAAAAACTGTAAAGTAGCCAGAAAAAATGCTAGTCACTCAACTGGGGCTAGAGACGAGTGGCAAAGAGCTGAACAAGTGTAAGGCTAGTGTAAAGCAGCCATTCAAAGGAAATGAGAAAAGAGTATGGAAGCAAGCAGCAGAAAGTGGACAATAAATGTAATGATATTAATAGCCAGCTTTAATCCTGTAACTTCATTCATTCATCCATTCATTTTCATACCCACCTGTCTAAATTCAGGTTTACATGGAACCGGGGAATAACATTGAGCAAGGCAGGAACCAAAGCTAGACAGGGTGGCAATCCATTGTGGGGCACATGCACGCAAACACACACTCACACTGATACACCTTTAGAGACAACAGTTGATATAATGCTTGTCTTTGGAATGTCAGAGTAACATGCAAAATCCATGGTGGGGTCCTGATCAGGAATTGAACTGGGGATCTCTGGAGCTGCCACCACTGTGAAACCCAGCCACCCTGGAAAAATGAATTACATTTTTTTTCTTTAATGGTGAATTTTGGTGATTTGGTGAATGCTTTTGTATACATCAATCAGCCATAAAAATTAATCCACCTTCATACTATTGTGGTCCCTCTCTATCCACCAAGGCTCTGATCTATCGAGGCGTGAACTCAGCAAGACCTCTGAATGTCTCTTGTGGTATCTGGCATCAAAATGTTAGCAGCAGATCCTTTAAGTCCTGAGATGGAACTTCAATGGATGGGACTTGTTTGCACAGAACATCCCACAGATGCTTCATCAGATTGAAATCTGGGCAAGTTGAAGAACAAGTCAAAACCCTGAACTATTTGTCTTGTTCCTCCATCTGTCCTTCCACATTTTTTTCAGTGTGGCAGAGTGTGTTAACCTGCTGAAATAGGCCATTGCATTTAGAGAATACCATTGTCATAAAGGGGTGTACTTGGTCTGCAACAATATTTAGGTAGTTGGTATGTGTCAAAGTGAATTCAACATGAATGTCTGGAACCAAGGTTTCTCAGAAGCCCAGAGCATCACACTGTCAATGTTATTCACTTCATTTGTCACTGATTTAAACATCATGGCTGGTCTGTGTGCACTTCTGGCCCACAGAATGGAGTGGTGTCACTTATTGACTGCACACTAATTGAGGAGCCAGAGAGCACTGATGATGAGGGTAAGTATGAGGGTTTTTTTCTACCAGTGCAGAAAATGTCACATCTATTACCTTACAATAAAATGAAAGCTTTTCCTGTAGGTTGGCAATATAAATACAGGGGGTCCTCGACTTACGACGTTGATCCGTTCCTACGTCGCGTCGTAAACTGATTTTCGGTGTAAGTCGGAACATACATACATACTGTACGTAAATAACATACTGTAAGCACTTATCCTATCCTAACACCTATCCTAACACAGTAATTATCAAAACGAGCTGCGTAACCGTGTATTCTTCCGCCATGCACACCAAACACAAAGTTCGCTTTACGACGATTACGACGCAAAACTACTTAAGTCGAAACAAGGCTTTACAGTAAATGGGAGATGTGTCGTAACCACGAAACAACCACGTAACTCGGGACTGACGTCTCCCGAGGACCTCCTGTAATTGTATTGCTATATTATCTTAATGAAGGTTCTGACTGAGTAATCTTTTAAGCTCAATTTAATCACTGAAAGAACATTTTAAATGAACGAAAATTGCTATTAGTAAATGGAGGGTCCTTTTAAGACTTAATTGCTATTTAAAATTCTTCCTACATTCTTCGTAATTCAGTCAATACATCAATGCAATAAAAATCCTCATGCCAGTTCATGCCTCTCTCCTTGCAGCAAAAACTGACAAGAGTGGCCAAGACATGGAGCACTTGGACTTTAAAATTGTGGTGGAGCCTAAAGACAGTCAATCTTTCACTATCATTCTAGTGGCTTCCTCAAGGCAAGAGAAGTCAGCCTGGACAAGTGACATCAGCCAGGCACGTCAGCTTGCATTATCTTTTGCTCAGTCACAGCATCAAGGGTGTGCACCCATCCCTTCTTCCTTCATGTCCTTTGGTTTAAAATACGCTTTTCTCCTTTGTGTCTCACAGTGTATTGACAACATACGGTGCAATGGCCTTATGATGAATGCCTTTGAGGAGAACTCAAAAGTCACTGTACCACAGATGATAAAGTAAGTGTCTCATGATGGATACATGGAAACAGTCAATAGAAAGGTTTCCAATGAACAGAATTGATGTTTTATCACATTGTATTCATTCTTTTTCTATACCTGCTTAGGGCCTAAACAGTACAAGGTGTGAACAAGCCCTAAACATACCAGACCAGACCAGACCATAGCACACATGCATGCGAACACACACACTGGGACACAGTTAGAGACATCAATAGACTTAACACATGCCTTTGGATTGTGGGAGGAAACCAACACTGACAATGGCTGCACATGCAAACATGTAAACTCAAAAACTGTTTGCATATTTAAATAGACAATGGGAAAAGACAGTTCTCAGTAATATTTTACAACTATGGACTGTCAGGATGATGCATAACCATCACTGTTCACATCCATAGAATTCCTGGTCCTATATATATTCATTGAAAAAAAAACACCCAGATAGAAATGTCGGATTGCTGTCTGCAATTATGTCACAGGCAGATATGTAAATGATTACAGGTGTGGTCTGATTAGGCACTGGGTCTTGCCACAAGAGGGCATAAAATTGCTTCACCTGCTGTCTATGAAAAAGCTCTAAGAAGCAATTTCTGTGTAGTGTACTTCTGGTGAGAGATCGTTGACTATTAGACATGCCTCTACGATACACTAAAATACATTTTGCACAGTTGACAGATTTTGAGAGGGGGTGCATCATTGGACTGAGAGACGCAGGATAGATGTTTCATTGATTTTCCCACCATCTAGGCCATTCTGACCTAGCTGTTAGGGGGTTTTGGGAGGAGTAGTTCTTTGAGGGCACATACACATGGCGAACAGGCTCTGGAAGGCCCAGACAGACCACAAGTAGAGAGGATTGTTTGATCAAGCATGAGAAGCTCCCGTAGTTCCATTGTTCACCATCCAAACATAGGTGGCACCTTCACTACATGCCCCTGTCTCTACCAGACGCTTAGCAGAAGGAAATTTGTTGTCACGGTGGCAATTACATGTCCTGCCAAAGACAGACAGCCAGCCACCATCACCTTCAATTGCAGTTTTGTCGTGAACAAGAAAACCTGGATTGATAAGGACTGGGGCCTTATTGTCTTTAGCAATGAATCCAGGTTCTGTTTCTGATCGGACAGTGGTTGGGTTCAAATATGGAGGCCCCTTGGTGAGTGCTTCAATCCTGCCTTTGTTGTGGAGCGACATGCGTCGTGTGATGACCAACGACAGCTGGTCACCCCTAGTAGTGATACTTGGGACACTAACAAGTCAGCGATACGTGCAGGACATCCTGTGGCCACATGTGTTGCCTCCCATAGTAGCACTTCCAACTGGCATTTTTCAGCAGGATCATGCTTCCCTCGCACAAGAAGGGTTTCCCAGGAATGTCTCCGACAGATTGCAACACTGCAACAATGCCCAGTCGCCAGATTTATCACCAACTGAGCACGTATGGGACCAGCTGGGACACCAGCTTTGGCAAACTATGAATGTGAAGGACCTACAGCCTCAACTGTGGGCAAATGTGTCATAGAAGCATGTCTAGCAGTCAATGATCTCTCACCAAAAGGTACACTAACCAAAAGTAGCTTCTGAAATCCTTTTTATAAAGCAGAAAGGTAAGCACGTTTATGCCCTCCTGTGGCAAGAACCAGGCTCTAATCAGACCACACCTGTAATCATTTACATATCTGCCTGTGACATAACTCAATGCTGAGTTTTGCAGCAAACCAATATTTCTATCTGGGTGCTTTTGTTTTGGGTTTTTTTGCCAATGAGTGTATATACTCCCTTCAAGTGTATTTATGATGGACCAGTTATATTTTAGTTAGTCTTAGGTTTAGTTTAGACTTGGACTTGCAGCTAAAACAGGTTTTCACAACAATTGTACTTTTTTACTTACTAGTATAACTAGAAAAAAAACAACCTTAAGCACTGATTATGTTCTGGGCAAGGTCTGCATGACTAGCAGATTTCATACATAAATTTTAATGGCACGTTAAGGAAATTACCTTTAGCCCTATTACAAATAAAATGCTCTTATAACTGGCATCTCTGTGTTCTGTGCTCAGGTCTGATGCTAGTCTCTACTGCGATGATGTGGACATCCGCTTCAGTAAGATGATGAACTCATGCAAGGTGCTGCAGATTCGCTATGCTAGTGTGGAACGGTTGCTGGAGAGACTGACCGACCTGCGCTTTCTCTCTATTGACTTCCTTAACACCTTCCTGCACTCATACCGTGTCTTCACCACTGCCGATGTTGTGCTCGACAAGCTCATTGCCATTTACAAGAAGCCCATTAGTGCCATCCCAGCCCGGTAAGTCTCATGTGTGCTTAGGTTTTAACATAGTTTGGAATTAAACATGCTAACAGGGCTACTGTTAGTCCTGTTAGCATGTTACAGTTAATGGAACCCTGTGTTGGGCTATCAGCATGTTCTGCTTTGCATAATCTTCTGTATGAAATTTCTGTATGTACATGAACTTGAACGATAAACCCAACAGTTTAACAAAGCAGTAATACTAACACCACTGATGAATTTATTATTTAATTACATCTATTCCATGAGGATATGGCAGAATTATCTCATTCACGTTCATTCACTTTCTTATCCACTTAATCCTGGACAGGGTCGTGGGAGAGCTGGTGCCTAGAAAGCGACATAGGGCGCAAGGCAAGAACAACCCTAAACAGGGCACCAATCCATCGCAGGAAACATAGACTGACACTCATACATACACTCACACATTAAGGCCACTTTAGCATAATCAATTAACCTAAAACAGGTCATTAGACTGTGGGAGGAAACTGAATCACCCAGAGAAAACCTGCATGTAATTTCTTTACATTATGTAGGCTTGTGTTGTTGTTGTTATTATTATTATTATTATTATTATTATTATTATTTATGTATGTGTACTTTTTTGCATTCTTTTCAAAAATTGTCATCCAGTAAAGTTTTCTGGCCAATCTCAGTCAATTACAGAACTTGAAAGTTTGTAAAGCTATATACTTTTCTACATTATATTCTGCATAAATATGACCTAAACATCAAAAGTCCGAAATGTAGATAAAGATAGCCTGGTTAAGCAAATGAGACAAAAAATATTATATTTCATCATACACAATATTTATTGAGGAAAAAATATCCAATCATTCAAATCCACGAGTGGCAAAAGTATGTGAACATTTGCTTTCAGTGTCTGGTGTGACCCCTTGTGTAGCAATAACTGCAACTAAATGTTTCTGGTAACTGCTGGTCAGTCCTGAACATCAACTTGGAGAAATTTGGGTGTGTTTCACATGACCTGCTTGATTCAGTTCCTTCCACATAAATTCTATTGGATTTAAGTTTGGGACTCTAGGACTTTAGTCTTCTTTAACCATTCTTTGGTTGAACGACTTGTGTGCCTTAGATCATTGTCTTGTTGCATGACCCACCTTCTCTTGAATATGAATTTGATGCCAGCAACATGAGCTTAAAGAAACTGTTATGTTATGTAATGTTTCTAAACACCTGATGGAACATCTTACAGCTGAATTGGTTAACTGGCAACAGTTCAGTAGCATGACTGGGTATTAAAAGAGCAGACAGGCTGAATCCTTTCAAAAGTAATGGGGTTCACAACTCTGTGAAAGACTGCATGAGTAAATAGTGAAACAATTCATGAATCAAGTTTCTTAACATAAAATAGCAAATAACTGTTATGGTCCACCATATTAGAAACGTTAGCGAACCGTAAAAATAAAAGAATAACAGGTTAGGACCCAAATGCAGTTAGCTCCAGATGGAATTGATGAACCAAAATATAAATAACAAATAGAACTGAAAGAATAAATTAAAAGGAAGCAAAAATAAACCAATAAAGAAAACCCACGTGCAGCGTACAGGGCCACTATTCACGATATGCTTATGGCGTATCGTGCCACAAAAACACTCAAAATAAGCGCCCATTGAGTTGTGGCACGGATGCGGGAAATGAAGAGCACTATAAACTAAGGCCCTACCTTACCGAGCAATCTCCCAATTACCCCAGTCTGGTGGTCTTCGAACCCCTGAATGTATCATTGTCCCTAAAACAAAACAAAAACGCGAAGGAACAATGAACGTCATATCAGCAGGTGCAGTGCGTGCACATCACGTGGCATCGGGCTGCTTACGCAATGGTGCGACCCTGTGTGAGCCCAAAGTTGTGTTTAAATAGGCTCAACAACAGGTGTCGCCAGTTACATGCAAAAAGCCAAAATTGGAGTAAGAGCAAGCGTGATCGCGCAAAAGGTGCCCCTTTTGCGCGATCACGCTTGCTCTTACTCCAATTTTGGCTTTTTGCATGTAACTGGCGACACCTGTTGTAGGGACAACACTGGCCACTTGCAGCCAGAGCCCTAATAATAACTTGCCGATAATGTACGATAAAGAATATAATTGAACAAGTAGAGAATCCAGAGAATCTCTGTATGCAAGGGCCAAGACAGAAAACCAGTGTGAATCAATCAGGAGCTCAGGAACACTTCTGAAAACCATTGACTGCTAACACAGTTCATCATTGCATCCACAAATGCATGTGAAAACTTTACCATGCAAAGAATGCATATATAAACATGATGCAGAAACAAAGTCATCTTCAGTGTGTCTGAGCTGAATTAAGGTGTCCTGAGACTTTTTGAACTGTGTGCAGCACACATTTCAAAAAACCAGGATGTGTATAGGGGGGATAGGTATGGGTTGCATTACTGTACATGGCAGAGTTGGCATTGTTCAAGGAAGGCCTTGCTTATTTCAGCAAGACAATTCCAAAGCACATTCTACAGTAAGTAACATGGCTTCATAGTAATGGAACCCAGGTGCTAATCTGGCTTGCCTGAAGTCTAGACCTCTCACCCACTGAAAACATTTGGTGCATCTTGAAACAAAAAATAAGACAGCTTAGACCCAACTGTAGTAGAAATTATATGTATATGTAGAAATGGGGAAATAAAACATACTTATTTTCCACCATGATTTACAATTAAATTTTTTAAAAATCCTACAATGTGATTTCCTGGATTTGTTTTCTCATTTTGTCTGTCAAAGTTGAAGTGTACCTATGATGAAAATTACAGACCTCTCTCGTTTTTCTAAGTAGGAGAACTTACACGATCAGTGGCTGACCAAATATTTTTTGCCCCACTGTAAGTTACACAGTTTGTTGTTGTTGTCACATGTCTTATCAGATTTGAAACCACATCCGAATGTGGTTTGAATCCAATTGAATGGCTTTATGTTACTGAGTTTAAGTTTAGGGTTTGGGGTAGGTGTAGCATTAATTAGCTCCAATATTTCTTATGTCTGTGGAAAGTCCTCAGCAGGATAGCGCAATGGACATTTGTGTGTGCGCCCGTGTTTATATTACATATACAAATGTCCCCACAAGGATAGAAAGATCTGACATTTTTGACATTGTGGGGACAATTTGCTGATCGACGTTTGCTACAAGAAACTTAGTATGGAATAACATTCTATTCGACTTTTTTAAATGTTGAAGCCATATGGGGAAACTTTGCAGATGTCTGTTTTCAGAAAGAAGAATTCATATTGTTACACTTAGTGGTGATGGCTTGAAAAAGTTGATTGAGTTGTAGTGAAACAATTTAGCTAGTTTGTGTTTAATGTGAGTCCAAATTATCACAACAGGCAATAAGTGGAACTGAAATGAATCACATTTCTTAGCAGAATTTCAGATAAGAGGAAGGTGAGGGAGAGAAAGATCCCAGACAGAGTCATTGACAGCCAGGTGACAGTTAACAGGGCAGGTAGACTCAGAACAGAATACCCTTCCTATCAGTGTTTGGGAATCTAATACAGTCTCAGTATGTAAGACTCAAGACTTACTTATTTAGTAAAATATGTTTATAATATTTATATTTGTAAAGTAATGTGTAGTTCTCATAGATAGGTAGATGGGCATAAGAGAGTTAAACTGGGCTGCTGTTTGCTGCCTACTTCCTCACTCACATGACCACTTGAGATTTGGCAGTGAAGAGTTTGGTTGCTTAGGTCTCAGGGTGCCTTTATGCTTGTGTTTACTTCTGCCTCTGCCTTTAATTATGCTTTAATAGCTAGTGCTTCCAGAGTCCCTGCTTACACTGTCTTCAGCATTTACATCTGACTTAAGGTTTGGTTCTCTCTCACCAATGCTAAGGTTTTATCTTTTCCATTGATGAGCTACATGTGTACTACAGCAGCCTGACCTGATGATGAAGATCCTTTATGTGCAGTCATCCCCTTTTGTGAACCATGAATATGAATTATTTTGTGAATTATTATGTGAGCCATAATGAATATGATTTCATATCTGGACCAGACCCTCACTCTTATCAGTAATTACTAACAGTTACAGTTCAACTGACAGTATTATTATTCAAATTGTTACATTTTCTAGTCTCTTTTGAATGACTGTTAATATCACTACTGTTCAATAGTTATTATTGTTACTTACCCAGAAGAGGATGAGTTCCCATTTGAGTCAGGATCCTCACAAGGAGTGTGTTTACATGCACTTAGTAATCCGATCATAGTCCAATTTCTGCAGTTATCCGATTATTCAATAATCAGATCAGATTACTCCTATCTAGACATCAGTTTAAGAAATCCGATAAAGAGAGCTGGCTTTTAGCTCAGTAATCGGATTTCTCAGCACATGTATTCTCGTACTGTGATTTCAATCAATTTTCAATAACGAAGGCAGCAAACCAAATATCTGTTGCCCAGAACAAATCTTTGTATTTTTATTCACATATAAATGAGAACACATGTATTGAATTAAAGTTATTTATTCTTAAAATATGTGTACATTCTCACAATATACTTTCACTTGTTTTCTTTCTGTTGTAAGATTCTCGCAAAACTTCATAGATCACCAAAACAACGCTCTTAAATAAAACTGCTCAAATTCCTACCAACGATTTTTGTCTCTATTTTATGATAAATACATTCATGTTAAATCTATAAATTATCTTATCATTATCATTTGTATGGATTGCAAGGATAATTGCATGTATAATATGATAGTCTGTGAAAGCTCTTTCTCTTTTAACTCTGTGATGTGCTGTTGTGACTGACTTGGTGACCTTGAACTCAACTTCACTGTTCATTTGTCGTATGCACATGTTCAGTGGTCCAGAAGTGCTAATGGCTTTTTTCACTGATATAAACGTGATGTGACATTGAGATTTCTTGTGACACTGGGGGTACTGTTTTCTAAAAATGCAGTTCTGACAAAAAAAAAAACACCTTAGCACTTATACTAATACATACCTTCCACTTCCCTTGCAAATAGATGCTGGATGAAAATATTAATGGACAGATTTTGCAGTTAGTTCCTGTCCTGTCTTTCTGTTTTTCTATACAGTTGCCTAATTTGCCTTCTGTTCTTTCTGTCTTGTTCCATGTATCTCTTCTCTCTGCTTCCTGTCTTCTATTCCCTATTCTCATTCAGCTCAGGAATCTTGGTATTACGAGCAGTGCTAATGACTACCAAGAACATTCATATTAATAATAATAATAGTAGAAGTAGTAGTAGTAGTAGCACGCTGCATGCACTCAGTGCTCATGCACAGTAGCCTGTCCTACTTGGCTACATGACACAGTGAATACGTGAACTCTTGTGGTGGGTCTATGACTTTTTTTTGCAAAGTGAGTGACATACTCTATAATGTGTGCTTGCACATAGTTAAACAACAATTAAGATAATATCGTAGATGCTATATATCACACACCCGTTTTGCACCATTCACCAAGAAGCAGTCGTTATTTTCCTCTCTCTTTCTTCCTGCCTCCCACACCCAGCAGCACTCCCCCTCCTCTTCAGTTCTCCCTTGGACAGCACTTGTCTCACTTTCCTAGGCTAGCACAGAAAGGCGTATTTCTGAATAATTATGACACAGCAGGATGGTGCAGCATATGGGACAGCATCTCTCTGTAGCCTGCACTGACAAATGTGAAGACGCAGACAATGCTGGGACATTTTGAAATTATTTGCAGCTCAGTTTATTATTTGTAAGTCTAAACCTTTTATTTTTATGTAGTGTCAAATGTAGTTTTGAATTGAATGAATTTCTTGTCATGAAAAAGAAACTTGGACTGCTACAGACTGGAACCGCATAGTGACGATTCCAAGTTGTGTGTGTGATCCAATGAAACTTGGGTTCAAGTATGGAAGCCTCATGGCTTCAATCCTGAATTTGCTGTGGAGCGACACACTGTCACAACTGCTGGTGTGATGATCTGGGGACAGTCTGTCACCCCTAGATACAAGGGACACTAGCAGTTTGGCAATATAAGCAGGACATCCTGTGGCAACGTGTTGCCTTTCATAGCAGGGCTTCCATCTGGAATATTTCAGCAAGATAATGCTCACCAACACACAGCAAGGGTTTCCCATGAATGTCTTCATCAGATTGCAACACTTCCATGACCTGCCCAGTCGCCAGATTTATTGCCAGTCGAACAGGATGACTGTTTTGGCAGCTTATGAGTGTGCAGGATCTACAGGCCCAACTGCAACATCTGTGGGCAAATGTGCCACAGGATACCATACGGAACCTGTACGCCTACATTCCCAACTGTATCTCATCTTGTATCCAGGCTAGAGGTGGCCCAACAGGGTACTAGAGCCTCCTATCAATTGTACAGTTTTCCCCTTTCTCTTTAATATTGTAATCACTTACATATATCATTACATTCACACATATAAAGTTTCACTCGGTCCCCAACAACTCCTTCTTCAATAAGTATAATTTAAAGTTAAAATTTCTGTTTTAACTGATGGATTATCATTTTATTTAAAGTGTACATACACTGGATCATCATGTGAAAAAAATGACACTGATCAGCCATAACGTTTAAATCACCTGCCTAAAGCAGAAGTGGCATGTAATGATACACTCTCGACTATTGCAAGACTTCAGGCCCAGTATCCTTTTCCATCTCAGGGGATTTTAATCATGTTTCACTATCTACCACTTTACCAAATTTTCACCAGTTTGTAAACTGTGCAACTAGGGAGAACAGAGTGCTGGATATTCTGTATGGAAATGTTAAGAATATTTACAGTTCATCTGCCCTTCCTCCACTGAGAATATCGGAGCACAGCCTGGTTCTACTAAATTCCCACATATCGGCCTGTGGTCTTACGGCACCCGGCAACAAAGAAGACGATCAGGAGCATCTCTCAACCTGAGTATGGAAATGTAAGAATATTTACAGTTCATTTGCCCCTTCCTCCACTGAGAATATTGCGGAGCACAGCCTGGTTCTAACTAAATTCCCCACATATCGGCCTGTGGTCTTACGGCACCCGGCAACAAAGAAGACGATCAGGAGAGCATCTCTCAACCTTGAGTCCCTTAAACAAGAGTGGGTGCCATTGCTGTGAAAACCATCCTGCCTGCATCCCTGTTCCAAGAAGTCTCTAACTCCTCTCTTGGGGTGTTTTTGACCATCAAAGAATGGTTCATTTGAGTAGTGTGATCGTGCCATACCATGATCGTTGAAAACTGGATGTAGAACACTGAACATGGATTAGGCTTGCTTGAAGAGGTGGGCTTGGGTGCTGTTCAGTTTGGACTTGGACACCGTTAGCAATCACACTAAATGCTTACTGTGCCCAAGTCCAACTGAACAGCACCCAAGCCCACCTCTTCAAGCAAGCCTAATCATGTTCAGTGTTCTACATCCAGTTTTCAACGATCATGGTATGGAACTCAACGTCAGATACATCAAGTATAGTCATATACACTGCCTGTCCAAAATACTCTAATATCTCATCTGACCGCCTGTAGCTTTGATTATGGCACACATCATTTCCACAAGCTTCTGCTATGTCACAACATTTATTTCTGTCCAGAGTTGCATTATTTTTTCCCCAAGATATTGTATTGATGATGGGAGATTTGGACCACTGTGCAGAGACTTCTCCAGCACATCCCAAAGATTCTCAGTGGGGTTCAGGTCTCGACATTGTGGTGGCCAATGTGTGAAAATGATGTCTCATGCTCCCTGAACCACTCTTTCACAATTTGAGCCCAATGAATCCTGGCATTGCTATCTTGGAATGTGCCCATTCCATCAGGGAAGAAAAAAAATGCACTGTTGGAATAACCTGGTTGTTCAGTATATTCAGGTAGTCAGCTGACCTCATTCTTGGGGAACATAACATTGCTGAACTTAGACCTGACTAACTGCAGCAACCCCAGATCATAGCACTGCCCCCGCAGGCTTCTACGGTAGGCACTAGGCATGATCGCTATTAAACATATACCAGAGTTCTACTGTTGTTTTTCTATGATTTGATTTAACCAAATGTATAAGTGATCGCCGATCATGATCATTGAAGATTTTTTATCGACCACATTCCTTCTTCGATGATGATGTTTCCCCACTGTCCTTCCACTTTTTAATAATATTTTTTCCACAACCACAGGATGTGTCTTTGGTTGTTTAACAACTGAGAAGTTACTCACTGCATCAGTTAGGGATAAATAAGTTGTTGCCAACTGACACATAATCACCAATGCTGGCTCTTACATATTTGCTTAGGTGGTGACCTTTTATTTGGCCCGGCAGTATATTGTGTATATTGTATATTGTGTGGATATATATATATATATATATATATATATATATATATATATATATAATATAGTACCCGGAGTAAAACCATGCAGACAAGGGGAGGACCTGCAGACTCCACACAAAAAAGACCCAGGCCGCTCCACCCTGGGATTCAACCCAGGACCTTCTTGGCGTGTGGCAGTGGTGCTACCCACCAAGCCACCATGCCCCCCAAGATGCTAACCTAAAAATCTTCTTATAGGTGCAAAACAATCAGACGAAAATTTCTGTTTTTCATAATCAATAAATCTATAAGGTGTATAAGGGAGCTGTGTGTCGGCACACCAAGTCTAAAAACACAACAAAATATGCACTTTGCTCTTGTTTTGCTCTTTACTGTGCTGCTGTAAAACATGACTTTTCTTTAGGGATTAATAAAGTGATCCATCCGTCCAGCCCTCTGACCCTCACCCCCTTCCCAATTGGATTCAGGTGTTTCAAATCAATGGGCTGACAACCAGGTGTGAGTAAGTGCCCTGTAGTATGTAAAGAACAGGGATCTACAGTATCTTCACAACATATGCAATGTTATTTTAAGAGAGCAGTGACTATGTCCTTGAAACTTTGTCTTCCACACCATTGTTGTTCAGTGTTCTCCTGAAGGTGAATTCATGAACACTAACATTTGCCATTCTTGTAAAGGCCTTTAACGGCTTATATTTTTTCCTGGGTTCCTTTATGAAATCATGAATTATTATACACCTTGCTCTTAAAGTGATCTTTGTTCTGTTGATCTGTGTTCATGGAGTGATCTTTGGAGGGTATCAATGCTCTTGCATTTCCTCAATTTGTACACAATTTGTCTGATGGTGAATTGGTGGAGTCCAAACTCTTTGGACCCTTTTCCAGTCATTCACCAGCTCTTTTTTTGGAGGCCCTCAAAAATCTTCTTTGTTCATGCCATGATATATGTACATTTCTCCAAACATTTGTTGTGAAGATCGGATGTTGATAGATCACTGTTCGTTAAACACAACAGGGCTCCCATTCATACTTGACTGTCATCCCACTGATGAAAATACCTTACTGTAGTAATTTCACCTTCAAATTAACTGTGGATCCTAGAGGTTCACATAGTTTTTCTACTCACAGATATGTCATATTGATACATCTTTCTCAATAAATACCAAGTACAGTACCAAATACCAAACATCTCACTTGTTTAATTGGGTTCACTTTATCTACTCTTGTGAGAAAATCTGATGATGATTTAGGTCATCTTCATGCAGAAAGAGAAAACTGTTCACAAACTTTCAAGCTCTCCATCTATATATAATGTATATACACTTTTATTATACCTCCTTTATTGTTTTACATAACTAACCTCTTTTACTTCTTTCACTTCAGGCTGGTCATAAATTGTTTGTATTAAGGTACACGTAAAATGTTTGTCCTTTCTCCAAATCTCTTATGTCTAATATAATCTCATTTTTTGTTTGCAAATGTTTAATCATGAGAACTAGTATTACATTTACTACTAAGTTAATGAGCACAAAGGTTCATTGTGCAGCTATCCATGTATTAAAAACATGCAACAGTAGCATTTAAACAATAAAAACTCGGTGATACGAAAAGACTCAACTGACAGACTCCACCACAAGTATACAGTCGTATGAAAAAGTTTGGGCACCCCTGATAATTTTCATGATTTTTCTTTATAAATCATTGGTTGTCCAGCTCAGCAATTTCAGGTAAATATATCATATAGCAGATGAACACCGTGATATTTGAGAAGTGAAATTAAGTTTATAGGTTTACAGAAAGTGTGCAGTAATTATTCAAACAAAATTAGGCAGGTGCATAAATTTGGGCACAAGCTCATTGACCCTTGATCTACATACACAAGTGAATCCAACTATGAGAAAAGTGTTAAGGTGGGCCAATTGGAAGTTTTTCTCCTCTTTGCATCTTCTCTGAAGAGTGGCAACATGGGAGCCTCAAAACAACTCTCAAATGGCCTGAAAACCAAGGTTGTTCAACATCATGGTTCAGGGAAAGGGAAAAGCTCTCTCAGAGATTTCAGCTGTCAGTTTCCCTGTGAGGAACATAGTGAGGCAATGGAAGACCACAGGCACAGTTCTAGTTAAGGAACTCCCGAAGTGCAGACCAAGAAAAAATCTCAGATAGGCAGAGGCGAAGGATGGTGAGAACAGTCATAGTCAAGCCACAGACCACCTCCAAAGACCTACAACCTCATCTTGCTGCAGATGGTGTCACTTTTCATCGTTCAACTATACAGCGCACTTTGCACAAGGAGAGGCTGTATGGGAGAGTAATGCAGAAGAAGCCTTTTCTGCCGGACACGCCACAAACAGAGTCACTTGAGGTGTGCTACAGCACATTTGGACAATCCAGCTTCATTTTGGAATAAAGTGCTGTGTACTGATTGAAACTAAAATTGAGTTATTTGGACATAACAAGGAGCGGAAAAAGAACACAGCAATCCCAAGACAAACACTTGCTACCCACAGTAAAATTGGTGGCGGTTCCATCATGCTGTGGTACTGTGTGGCCAGTGCAGGTACTAGGAATCTTGTTAAAGTTGAGGGTCGCATGGATTCCAGTTAATATCTCCAGATTCTTGAGAACAATGTTTCAAGAATCAGTGACAAAGTTGCACCGAGGCCAACGACCCCAAACCCTGCTCAAATCTACTAAGGCATTCATGCAGAGGAAACCAGTACAACGTTTCTGGAATGGCCATCTCAGTCCCCAGACATGAATATTACTGAAAATGTGGGCTGGTCCATGCTCTCGAAAACCATCAAACCTGACTGAACAGGAGATGTTTTCTAAAGAAGAATGGTCCAAAGCACCTTCAACCAGAATCCAGACTGGAAGCTGTAGGAAGCGTTTAGGCGGCTGTTATTTCTACAAAAGGAGGATCTACTAAATATTGATGTAATTTTTCTTGTTGGGGTGCCCAAATTTATGCACCTTGCCTAATTTTGTTTGAATAATTACTGCGCACTTTCTGTAAATCCTATAAACTTTCATTTCACTTTCTCAAATATCACTGTGTTCATCTGCTATATGATATATTTAACTCAAGTTGCTGATCTGAACAACCAATGATTTATAAACTAAAATCATGAAAATTATCAGGGGTGCCCAAACTTTTTCATACGACTGTACATAGTGGAAAATTATACCATGAAACATATTATTGAAGTACACTGAAGTTGCTATGGTGTTTATGTAATTGGTTTGAGATTACACTAGTTGTGCTTTGTGACAACATGTATTATCATGATAAAAGCAGCTAGTAGAATCTTTGTAAATTGTGATCACAAAAGGATGCACATGGTCAGTAACAATAATTAGACAGACTGTGACATTCAAGTGATGCTTGATTGGGTATTAGAGGACCCAGTGTGTACCCAGTGTGAAATGATTTTCCACACCACTACATAACCACTGTGAGCTTGAACTCTTGATAGAAGCCATCTGTTAAATTGAGATCTACAATTGTTTGTCCCAGTTATATATGATATGATTTTCAATTACAGTTGAAGAGAATACACAGAATTTTACTGTGCATATTACAATAAAACATACTGTCCATCTGCTTTGACACTGTTATCTTAGCCAGATTTAACTTTACTTTTCTGATTTCATTTTAAAATTTCAAATGTCAGAAATTTTTTTGTTATTGTTTTTGTCTTACCATGCAGGTCTCTAGAGCTGTTCTTTGCCAGCAGCCAGAACACTAAGCTACTGTACGGCGAACCACCCAAGTCACCACGTGCAAGCCGTAAGTTCTCCTCTCCACCTCCACTTGCCCTAAGCAAAACATCTTCTCCAAACCGACGCCGCAAGCTCTCACTCAATATTCCCATCATCACTGGTGGTAAGGCGCTGGACCTTGCTGCTCTCACTTGCTCCTCTAATGGCTATGCTAGCATGTATTCAGCCATGACACCCTTTAGCAAGACCACTCTGGACATTAACAAGCTCTATGTATCCAACCCCATCACCGGAAAGATCAGTGATGAGGCTGAAGGCAAATCTGAGCGGACTGAGGAGCCTTCACTCACCAAACAGGGTGAGTGCGTGTGTGTAACAGGACAGACTTAACTGGTTTATGTTAACTTGGCTATTCTGTGTATTTATAAGAATGTTCAATTCTTGTCATTATACTGAAACTGTATATTTGTGTATTGTTTTTGTCTTGCACATATTGCAATGCTTGTATTTAGTTATGTGTACACAAACCCTCTGTTGTCTTATACTGTATGTTGCCTCAATGTCTTGGGGTGCACAACGTTTCATCCCACTATATACAAATATGTGGGAGGTAACAGGGAATTTGGGAATTTGTACTAAAGAAAGCTAACCAGCAACACAGGATAAAAGGCAGGAACAACCCTAGAGAGGGAGCCAGACTTTTGCAGGGCACACACACACTAAGGGGCACTTTAGAAACACCAATTAACCTAACACACATGCCTTTGGAACGTTGGAGGAAACCAGAATACCCGGAGAAAACATGTGGAGAACATGCAAACTCCACACAGGATGAGCCCAGGGTCGAGGTCAAACCGGGGATTTTGGAGCGGTGAGGCGGCAGTGGTAACCACTTCAACACCGTGCCGCCCTAGAAAGTAATTATATAAAAAGGGATACTAAATTGCGGATGCATATCATGGGGCAACAAATTGACCAAGGAGCTTAAGGGCTCAAATCCCAGCACCAGCTGCCACCTTAAAATTTTAATTGTGAATTGTAAGTTGCATTAGATAACAACATTAATGTGGTAACACAGTTGTGCAGAGTGTTAACTCTGTCACCTCACAGCTCCAGAGAATTTGGTTTGAATCCTGTCCCGAGCTTCACCTGTGTGCACTTTGCATGTTATCCACAAGTTTCCTGTGTGGTTTCCTCACACATTTTAAACATTTTACACACTTTTTAGGTCAACTGGTGTGTCTAAACTGTCCCAGTTTGAGTGAGTAGGTGTGTGTGTTCGTGCATGTGCCTTCCACTGGACTGGCTCCATAAGCAGATCTCAGTTTGCCTGGAGCATATCACATTATGGATATCAGCTTTAACCCAGCAAGACTGAGCTGTCTTACATTCCTGGAAATGCATTTCCAGTGAATGCAAAAAACCTTGGAATAGTTTGGATAACTATGTTTTTAAAATTTGACTTTAGTCTGTTCTTTTCTAAGCTTATTTGGCACTATGTTTCTTAGGTACCTGTATTCCTTACCTATGCTAAATGGAGACAACGACAAATATAAATGTAAATCGGTCTTTTGTACAGAATATTTGATTTGCTGCATTGACTACAGACAACATGCTGTGTCTGTGAGGATTCCTCCAGCCGATGCTAGATGGCTTTATTTTTTCCCTCCTTTAATTTTATATTTAGAATTTGATTTTTTGTGTTTGAGTCCGCTCTGTGCTGCCCCTTTTTTTGCCATTCGTTTTCTTTTTAAGCTCACGTTAAATTCGGTCCAATAACCTCAGGCCTTTTTTGATTCCCAGCTGCCAGGCCATGTATTGCTGCAGTTTATTTTCATTTTTTGTGTTTGTATGTGCGTTTTTCCCACACACACACACACACACACACACACACACAAACACACACTTCCCTTTTTATTTGTTTTATCTTTGATTCATCCATTCCAGCTAACAGCAATTGTGTTCAAAAATCTCCTTTTATTTTACACAGTTTGCCCGTTTTAGACGAGCCGTAACAGAAGGGTGTGACCAGTAAAAGGGCCCAGCGTTAGCTCTGGGACCCCAGTATGGAGGTCCTCAGTTGCCACAGGAGGCGTCGGCGTCCAGCCTGGACCCACTCTGGCCTGCTTCTGCCCCCCACTATGGTGGACCCCGACCCATAGGCATGGCCTGTTGAGCCACCCTGTATTTTTCACATCATCCAGGGTCCCAGGGAGTTCCGCTCTGTGGCTGCGAAGTCCGGCTGTAATGACCACCTGCTTATGGCCCTTTTTGAGAAAGACGTAAGCAACGAGCTCCAGAACTAAATGTTTTGGCTCGACCCCCCCTCCTTCCTGACCAGTCTGCACGATCTGGCCATTCGTACAGATGTTCACCTCAAACAGAGAGCCAGGGATCGGGGAGGTTTGTCTGGCAGCTCGTCACTGATCTTCTGGGCTGCTCACGGCCGTTCTTGCCGTTCCCCAGAGAGTATGGACCCTACTGGGGATCCTTCCGATATTGCGGTCACTCCCCTGGTCCAGATAGTTCCTCGTTCCCTCAATGACCAAGTACTGCAGGACACGTTGCTCTTGGCTCTGACTACAGCCAAACCTGGGCTGTCTGTGCCACCTAGCCTTGTACCTGGGCCGTCTGCGCTGCTTAGCCCCGTACCTGGGCTGTCTGTGCCACTTAGCCCCATATCTAGACCTTCTGCGCTGCCTAGTCCCCATACCTGGGCTGTCCGCACCGTCTAGCCCCGTACTTGGGCCGTCCATGCTGCCTAGCCCCGTACCTGGGCTGTCTGCACCACCTAGCCACGTACCTGAGTTGTCCACGCTGTCTAGCTCTTGTGTGCCAAGCTCCATCCTTGAGCCACTTGTGCCGAGCTCCGCCCTTAAGCCACCCATGCCATGCTCCACCCCTGAACCGCTGAACCAGTCGCGCCTAGTCCTGATCCTGAGCCGAGTCCTGATCGTGACTCATGTTGGCTCACCACCCCTTACAGTCTACAGTTATTCTTCAGCACGTCCGACCTACTTCTCCCCGTACTTCAATCCCGACCAATCCTGAGTGTGTCCAGTAGGCTAGGGGAGGTACTATATGCGCTAAGGGGCATCAGGAGCTGCCACTTTGGGGAGTCGACCTAATCGCCGTTGAATGCGGCATCAGTGACACCTGTGGGCTCAAGTATTTCAGAGCACGCTCGGGCCCAGTCAGGAACTGCACCCTTACATGCCTAAAAAGAGATCTTACCTGTCTCCTGCATGCTGTCGCAGTCCACCTTTGTTTTCGGCTTTGGTACAGTTGTTAGGTTGTTCCCAACAAGGGAAGCAGCCAAGTAAAGCTCGGAGGCTCGATGTAACCGGTAGGGATCTGTGGACTGTGGTAGCCTAGCGGTTAAGGTACTGGACTATGGCCCAAAAGGTTCAAATCCCACCATTGACAAGCTGCCACTGTTGGGTCCTTGAGCAAGGCCCTTAACCCACAATTGCTTGGATTGTATGAATTGTAAGTCACTCTGGATAAGGGCGTCTGCTAAATGCTGTAAATGTAAATGTAGGAATCAGAGTAAGGCAAGGTTCCACTCACTCGCTCCCCTTGTTGACCTCTGCATTTCTCCTCTGCCCTCCACAGCTTTCGACTTGAGCCCTCCGCGTTCTCCCTCACTATCACCACCTCCCTTTTGGGCTTGTCAGGTCTGTTAGCATGCTGGGATTTGGTCTTCCCATTCACGCTGTGCTGCTTATTCAGCCTCGTTCCTCACTTCCATGTCTGTGTTGTACTGACCGCCATGGGCAGAACCATGACCAGCTTTGCACTGCCTCAAGGAGCCTAGGGAATCCCCGAGGCATGCGTCACAGCATGCCCCCGCTCTCTCTCGGGCTGCGCGTGCGCATAGCGTGCAGCTCAGAAATTGAACGTTCACTCCGCTCTAGTAAGAGCTCTTTCTTTTTATCTTGCTCCCCATGCTCACCACAGTGCATCTAAGCGCTGTGAGTGGGTTTATTTTTTCCTTCCTTTTATTTTATATTTAGTATTTTGCTTTTGTGTTTGAGTCTGCTTCATGTGGCCCCTTTCTTTGCCCTTTGTTTTCTTTTTAAGCTCATGTTAACTTCAGTCCACTGGTGGTGTGATGCTAGTGCAACAGACCCTGACACTGGTAAACAGGGTTTGATTCTCAGCTGCCAGATATAGGTACAGCTTTATATTAATTTTTTTGCGTTTATCCCACACACACTTCCCTCTTTATTCATTTTATCTTTGGTTTATCCATTCCATCTGGAGCTAACAGCAGTTGGGTCCTAAAAACCCCTTTTATTTTACATGGTTTGCCTGTTTTTATGCGAACCGTAACAGTGTCTTTATATGTTGAACACCTGCAGTCCAGCTTATGAGATATAAACACTCCACATGTTAATTCACCATGGAATTATTTTCTTGCAGATATTTCAGTAAAGGAGGAGAATGACAGTGAGCAAGTTCAGAGTGACGATGCGGATGCAGAGGCTTCACCCACTAAGTCACCCACCACCCCAAAAAACGTCAAGTGCAAAAACTCCTCAGGTAGGGAATATTGTTTCTGCCACCAAATAAACCTGTCCGCTTCTCACACTGATGAGCCATCTGCAGGTCAAACAAAACTGGAACTTAATTACTCTAAATCTATAAATGTATCACTACCATGCTGTTGGCCAGATTAGATTCAATTATATTTTCTTGGCTAGAAGTTGATCTTGTTCAAAAATGCATACAAGAAGTGATTTACATCAATTTTGTGGGATTTTTGGAAATTTGTGTTTTCCAATGGCTCTTACAAATTGTTAATTAAGCTTTTTTTTATTAGACTTGTTTTGATTTGTAATATCTGTGTTGTGCTTGTGTTGGGCCTGAACGAATTCTGAGAACAGAAATTCTACTCTCCTAAGGCAGTGGTTCCCAACCCTTTTTCCTTGAAGCCCTCCTTACAAATAGCTAAGAAAAGCTACTCCCCCACCCCCCACACACACATCCTTACAAAATAATAATAATGATTCATTATGTATAGTAAGTGCCTACTGTTTTTGAGTAAAAGTATCTTTTTAAGTAATTTTATATACTGATTTTTTCCAGTGTTATTTTAATTTTATTTAACATGTATATTGTAGTTTGACTAACTCGTTTCACCTAGTGAAGTTTGGCCCCCCCATGGGGTCCATGGTCCTATGGCACAATATATGCAAAATCTGTTTGTGGGTTAAAAAGAAAGAAAAGGCACGGACAAATACCAGAAGAGGCTTGTGTTGGTGTTTTGAACACTTACGCCATGGTAACCAGCAGTCAGTGATTTTGTGTGTTAGACACCCCTATCAAATACTGAAAGACATGGCTGGTTGTGCCTGAGAGAGAGAAGATGTTGGTGTGTGGACTGGAACTGACACCAGAAGAACAGCACAGAACAAGGACTGGAACAAGTGCCAGAAGAACAGCTCATACAGAAACCAGAATATGTAGCTATGGATGTTAAGAACACAGAGTCTATAAACATAACATATTTTGTGCCAAGTGTAGCCTGAGCCTCTGACAGCACTGACTGACTATAGCAGTATAGTTAATACAGAATGTGTCACATCTACGAGGGCTCAGATGAGACATCAGCAACCCACCTTCCCTTCAACCTACAAACCTGAGTGATTGCATGTGAGAGGCAAGAAGACACCAACCCAACATCCTTAAAACTCTTTGAATGAACCCCCTCTATGCCCTTAGTCTAAAGCAAGGATGGACAGCAATGGCCCTAGAGTCTCAAAGACCAGCCCAGCCCGACAACCATGCCTGACACACTTGGCCCAACAACAGGGAAGTTACTGGCCAAAGGGGGTGGCAGAGCAGGCAGGACAGAACGATCGCCAGACTCCATTCTTTAAGACTTTTAAGACTTTAAGATAGTTCTAAAGACCCAGAGCCACACATCTCAGTAACAATAATAATACTAATAAAAATAATAATAATAATAATAATAATAATATGTTTAATTTATACAGCACCTTTCACAAAACCCAAGGACAGATAACAACAAGTACAACATAAGTCGTTTACAATTGACACTCGACACAAGAGACACACAGTTCAAAACAAGCAGACACATCAAACATCAGTAAAAGAGACTTTTAAAAAGCCTGCTTAAATATGTAAAAATTCTTTATCTGTTCCAGTGGTGTTTGAAAGGATATTTAGATTTCTGCATAAATATGACCTAAAGCATCATCAGATTGTCATACTAATCTAAGTCTAATACAAGTTTTCATACACGTTTAATACAAGTTTTCATACAAGGTGTAACGTGCGGGGGGCCTAACAGGCAAGGTGCGCAGGTGTTGAAAAGGGAGGATTTATTTGAGAACAACCAACAAAAGGCAAACACAGCGAACGGAAAAACAGCCAGGACCGAAAACGGGTACAAAGCAAACTAGGCCGAAGCCGGAAAACGGGTATGAAACGAACACGGAAACGGGTAGGGAACATAAACTAGACTGAGGTCGCAAAACAGGTGGAAACTAAACAGAACACGGAAGTAAACAAAACGGGCTATACCTGAACGGAGCGGGGCGCGTAGGGACGCGATAGGCGGCGAGGCGTGAAGAGACGCGATAGGCGGTGAGGCTCATAGTGACGCGAGATGAGGGTGCGGGCGTAGGGACGCGACTGGAACGTTGACTCAGCCGTCCAAGCAACCTCAATAATCCGCGTGCGGGCTTCCGCCAAACGCGCCTTTATAGGAAGCCCCCACAGCTGAACGCGATGAATCAGTCCGATCGCGTTGGGCTGCCTGATGTGGTCCCCACGAAAGCGGCTGAGGCGGTGCGAGCTGCCGCGGAGCGTGCCAGAGCCCCCCCCCCCCCAAGGAGTTCGTAGACGGAGCTTATGACTCCATGAGGGGCCGCCCGGGCACATTGTCCTCTCAGGAGGTAGCCTTCGGGCGTACTCGAGGAGGGTGACTGCCAGCAGTCGGGCGGCTGTCGCGCGAAGTCGCCGAGGATATGCTTGCGAGCAAGTCCGAGATGACTGGAGGCTGGCGAGCGAGAGGTCCAAACGACTAAAGGCAGGGTGGGGAATTCGATGACGTGAGCAAGGATAGCGTAGTCGACGACGTGAGCAGGATAGCGGAGTCGACGACGTGAGGCTGGAGAGCGGATCCGACGCCGGATGTTGGAGGCGGAGTCCGATACCGGAGTCTGGAAGCGGGGGTATGGAACGAAGCTGCTTGGAGATGCGGGGTCGTGGCGAGCCTGCTGTAGAGTGGGGTCTTGACGAGCTGCTGGAGAGCAGTGTTTGTGAACGAGCTGCTGGAGAGCGTGGTCCCGTCCATAACCCCGCTCTCCCGCCTCCGGTCGCGACTCCGCTCTCCAGCCTCCGTCCGTCGACTCCGCTCTTCCATCCTCACGTCGTCGACTCGCCCGCTCTCCTGCCTCACTCTCCTGCCTGCTGGGAGAGCGGGGTCGTGGACAGCTGCTGGATATCCAGGGTCTGAACACGAGCTGCCTGAGAGCGGGGTCGTTGGACGAGCCTGCTGGAGAGGGGGTTGTGGACGAGCTGCTGGGAGCGGGTTCGTGGACAGATGCTGGATTTCCTTGGAGAAGACATCTCTGGAAGGGTCGCCTTGGGAGCAACATTCTCTGGACGGGTCTCCCGTGGAGGAGACAGTCCTCGGACGGGTCTCTTTGAGAAGAAACGTTCTCGGACGGGTCTCTTTGGGAGAACGTTCTCTGGGAAGCCCGACTGGTTCACAGCTCTGGTAAGGCTCCGACGGGTGCACTGCCGCTGGAAGGCCTCAGACAGGTGCACTGCCTAGGGAAGGCCTCAGAACAGGTGCACGGCCTCTGGGAAGGCCTCAGCGGGTGCACGGCCTCTGGAGGGCCTCTGAGACTGCCTGACGTCTGGATGCAGCCCTGGAACTGCTTGCCTGGTCTGGATGCAGCCACGGGACTGCGACCTCGGAACGTCCACGTGAACCGTCACGTCTCGTTAAATGGGCACTGGTCCTTGCTTCTCTGGAGCAGACCGGGTCCTGAACCAGACAGCCCTCAGATCAAGTACTGGCACGGATGTTCTAGGTACAACTGCCCGGTATAGGATCGGGCGCGAGTGGGAGTCACGTAACTGCCTGTTTCATTTCACGAAAGCCGTGGGTCAGGAATCGGTCCTCCCGAGCGAGGTGCAGGGGTCGGCCGGCAAACGACCGTTGCGCATAATCCCCAAGCGTGGGAGCCTCTGGCTCAACTACTCTAGCATGAATGTGTCTTAATCACGACTGTCACACGAGGGGTTTCGATCTGCGGGAGTAAGAGTGGCTCGAACCTGATTACCGAAGTGACATCCGGCGCTCGCCGACGCTTGCCAAAGCAGTCCGGCTGGGGCCAAGCTGGTGATCCACCTTGACCAACAGTGCAGACCGAACAGCGAACGGGTTCAAAAATACCAGAACCTGTAGCTTCGATGCCTGGAGTGTCCCCGTGGGGAGTCCCAAAGTGACCTCACATCTCTAGAGCGCCTGCCCCACGTTTCCAGCCCGGAGCATCGCCACAGTGAGTTGCCACGTTAGGCTCACCGGTTCGGTGAAGAACCACCACCGAACCCTGGCAGCACTCAGTTTTTCCATGGGAACTACAGACACAAATAAAACGATGAGTTTTCGATAAAGGGTCGGCATTGGGCTGAATCGCCGTTGAAACGGCCGAAGAGAAAAGAAAAATCAGGGACACCTGCCGTCTCCATGGTGGCGGATTATTCTGTAACGTGCGGGGGGGCCTAACAGGCAAGGAGATGTGCGCAGGTGTTGAAAAGGGAGGATTTATTTGAGAACAACCAACAAAAGGCAAACACAGCGAACGGAAAAACAGCCAGGACCGAAAACGGGTACAAAGCAAACTAGGCCGAAGCCGGAAAACGGGTATGAAACGAACAAGGAAACGGGTAGGGAACATAAACTAGACCGAGGTCACAAAACAGGTGGAAACTAAACAAAACACGGAAGTAAACAAAACGGGCTATACCTGAACGGAGCGGGGCGCGTAGGGACGCGATAGGCGGCAAGGCGCGTAGGGACGCGATAGGCGGCAAGGCGCGTAGAGACGCGATAGGCGGCGAGGCGCATAGGGACGCGAGATGAGGTGCGGCGCGTAGGGACGCGACTGACGTGGAACATCAGGAACATCAATAATCCGCGGTGCGGGCTTCCGCCGAACGCACCTTTATAGGAAGCCCCACAGCTGAACACGATGATCAGTCCAAAAGGCGGCTGAGGCGGTGCGCGCTGCCACGGAGCGTGACACAAGGAGATTAAACAAATTAAATTAAATTAAATTAAACAAATGAGATGAACATATTAACCTTGGTTGCTTATTTTTTAAAATGATATAATATGACATATATGTGAGTGTATGTGATATAACTGCAAGTATGTGAACCACAAGGATTAGCAGTTACTTTGACGATGAAAAGAGCTGGTTTTCAGTCAGTGGGATGACAATCAGGTGTTAGTAGACAACCAGTGAAAGTCTCATCTTCACAACACATGTTAGAAAGTGAACACACTGATATCTGAAAGCAACTGAGGGTAACTTCTAAGCAATTAAGAGTGGTGCCACAAGTGGTCAGCCCAGTCAGTGCACATCTCCAAAGATTCCTGTTTCGATCTCAACCTTGGACTTTGTTGAGTTTGCTTGTTCTAACTGTGTCCACCTGGGAGACTTTGGGTACTTCAGTTTCCTCCCACATTCCAAAGACATGCGTTAAGTTAACTGGCCACTTTAAATTGGCCCAGTCTGATTATATCGATGCAAATACACAAAACACAGTGTTTCTCACATTTACTTTGACTTTTAATTAACTACAGACAGAATGAACCCAATATATTTCATGTTTTGTCTGGTCATCATTCTATTCATTAAAAACTTCATTTTTCATTCTTAATAAACATCAATTCCTGAAATTCCATTACCATCATACAGTGGAAAAGCATACATATTCCAAATGCATGGCTGCGGAAGAAGAGGGAATGGGTCCTGGACTGACCTGCATGCAGTCTTGACCTGTCCCTCAATAGAGAATGTGTGGAGAATTTTGAAACAAAAATGTGACAATCAAAACACATTTCTGTGCACATCAACACGTGTTTTCAGTAAGAATTGGGAAAAAAAATTATTTGTAACACTTCAGCACTTGGTATCCTTGGTGCCAAAACGTCTTTTAAGTGATCTGAGAAGGAATGGCAACATTATGAACCTATTTTAACAAATGAAATATCCCAATATCTTGTGTTCATGTAGAAACTTGGTCCTTTTTCTACTCTCAAAGAGAGGGTCACACCAATAGCAATGTGTACTGCTAATGAGGAGAAAAATAATGCAAAACACCTGAAACAAATCTCTAGAATTTGCTCATTTCTATGTTCATGTGTCAATTATAAGAACAATACTAAACTAAATTTGTCCATAGAAAGACACCCCAGATTAAACCACTGCTTTTCATGTACTTAGTAATCTGATGAAAGTCGGATTTCTGCAGTTATCTGACTATTAAAGTGGTCATGTATACCCATCTAGAAATCAGATTAAGAAATCTGATAGAGCTGGATTTTACCCAGTAATCAGATATCTCATAGCATGTATACCAGTTACCAATTTCAGGCAGTTTTCTCAGTCTGCATATGCACGCAACACGGTTGCCAGGTTTTCCATTGACTTTGGCTGTTTTTTGTGGCATGATCTGGCAACCCCAGAATTAAATGCACCACAGAATTAAAGGCAGCGAAACAGATATTGAACACTTTATGGAGACTCTGAAATGCATCGATATTTGGGAAAATGAAAAATGTATTATTTAATATTAAAATTTTAATTATACATACATTTATGTGAGATTATTGGCTGGTTGCCAAATAGAAATCCAATTATTGCCCAAGCAAAATTCAATTATTGCCCAAGAAACCTGGAGGTTTCCCATTATCTGATAACTCAAATGCATGTATACTCGTTGATCATATAATGACAAAATCTGATAAAAGTCACTGCTAACCAACTCTCACAGCACTGTGGAGGGAATGTCATGGTTTGGGCCTGCAGTGTTGACTCATGACTTAGAGAGCTTGGAATTAAGGTAGCAAAAACTGTGTCATCACACTTTACAGGAGAATTTCATGGTTGCAATATCTCACATGAAGTTTAATAAATGAATAAATAATTAACTTCACAAAAGAACAAATTGTTTCATAGTGGTCAAGAGAGGGCTCCAGACCTATGAATCTAATGCTGTTATTTTACCATGCCTGTGTTATAGCCTTTGCTCTACCTTTGCTCTGCCTTTATTTAGAGTTCTCGCTGTTCTCCTACAATAATGGTATGGTGATGTCTTCTTGCCGAGAGCTGGACAACAACCGCAGTTCACTCTCAGCAGCATCTGCTTTTGCTATCGCCACAGCTGGTGCCAATGAGGGCACACCAACCAAAGAGAAGTACAGACGCATGTCTTTGGCAAGCACAGGTAAAGCACTGTGTTGAGATTTTTATACTTATTACAGATTGGCATTTGTTGCTGGGCAAAAAAGGGTAAATACCAATTGCTATTTGGTACCAGGATTCCCTACAGACCAGAGGAATGGAGATAAGGAGTTTGTGATTCGGCGGGCGGCAACTAACAGAGTCCTTAATGTCTTGAGGCACTGGGTGTCCAAACATTCACAGGTAAAAAAAAAAACAATATGTGTGGTTTGTTTCCCAATTTGAACACTGGTCACTGCTTAACAATAAACGTGTTACTGAACCAAGTTTTCAATTGTCATTTTGTAACAACATAATTATTGTAACCTCAGAAAAAAAGGAAAGAGTGAAGGCACTACAGTCACAGATTTCTTATTTTCAAAAAGCAGTCACATTATAATTTTACAATTTTGTTAATAATACTGTAAACTTTGCTGTTCATGTTCAGTTAACATCTTGAGTCAAGTACATTTTTGTTTTGTTTAGTTTTTTTTATATATTTTGTTATCTTGATGATGACTGTTTTGCTTTAGAAGACTGTGCTTTTTCTTCTATGTGCCTCTGTATGCATATGTAGGACTTTGAGACCAAAATAGAATTAAAAACAAAGGTGATCAGCTTCTTAGAGGAGGTTATGCATGACCCTGAGTTGTTGACCCAGGAAAGGAAAGCAGCAGCCAACATCATAAGGTAACTTATGTCTATCAGTTGTAGTCACATTGTGTGTCACACATTTGGGTGGTGGATCATTCTCAGCACTGCAGTGACACAGACATGGTCGTGCTGTGTTAGTGTGCTGGTATGAGTGGATTTTTAAACACTGTTCACTCACTGTGTATTCTATTGGATTGATCTACTATATTGCTCCACCTTGTAGATGCAAAGTTAGTAGCTCCTGCACAGTTTGTGTTATTAGTCATCCTCTAATCCTTCATCAGTATTCATAAGACGCTGCCTACAAAATGCTGATGGCTGAACATTTTTCGTTGGTAGAGTAATTTTAGTCCAGCAGTGACACTGAAGTGGATTAAAACTCCAGCAGCACTGCTGTTTCTGATCTACACGTACCAGATCAACACATAATAACACACCACGCTCCACATCAGTGTCACAGCAGTGCTGAGAATGATCCACCACCCAAATAGTACCTGATCTGTGCTAGTCCTGATCAACATAGTAAATGGGACTAAGAAAGTATGTAGAGAAACAAATGGACTACAGTCTGTAATTGTAGAACTATAAAGTTTAGTGATTACTAAAACTTAAAAAATAGTAAGCAACATATAAACTGAGAAATACAGAATGTCTAAGACATTTGCACGGTACTGTATATAAAATTGTAATCTACTATATCCAAGTTTGTTCCATGAAAAGGTTATGTTAATCTTTTTATGTATAAAATCACTCAAATAATTTGACAAGGGAGTCACTGCTAATCTTTACCACAGTGTAATGTATATCTTATGTGAATTGGTCAACAACCAATACCCCAACTATTCCTATCTCAGTTTGTTACTTGCAACACAGTTGCTGAAACCTAAGACTTTGTTAAGACAGTAATCTTTCCTCTGATAGGACACTCACTCAAGAAGACCCTGGGGACAATCAGATAACCCTGGAAGAGGTGATGCAGATGGTGAGTGGGATGCTGCTGGGTCAAATTCATAGGTTGGGTATTTTAGATATTACATCAGGTAAATTGCAAACCTTATTCGCCAGCAGATTTTAGAGTAAAACCTGTAAAATACACCTACCATCAGCGTTGTGCCTACATTATGTTGCAAAACAGTATCTAGAGGACAGTTTAATAATGCACGTGTTTTGTATGTGTGTATATTTGTGATAGGTTGAGGATGGAAAAGCAGAGCCCTTTGAGAATCATTCGGCTCTGGAGATTGCAGAGCAGCTCACCCTGTTGGACCACCTGGTGTTCAAAGTCATCCCATATGAGTGGGTACATGTTAAGTATTTGAAATATCCCTTCAGTTTAGAACTCAGTTACTACTAAAACTGTTTTAGCTAGTGAATTACCTCAGTTCAGCCCTAATATTTTTGGCACAGGTACACTATATAGCCAAATGTTTCTAATTAGTGGTCTCTGTTATTTTAGCTACACCCAGTGCAAACAGTTTTATAATATGAAGCACACAGGCATTGCATGTCAACAGTGGCAGTAGAATGAGTTGCTTGAAAAAACTCAGTGACTCCCATTTAGCACTTTTAAAGGCTCTCGCCTCCCCCGCAAGACAGATTGTCAACTGTCTGCCCTGCACTCCTAACACAAAGTCCATAATGAAATCGTATGTCTAATTTGGTGAAGAACTTGGCTGGCTTCTACAGAACCCTGACTTTAACACAGAAAGTAAGTAGTTTTCCGACAGTCACTAGAAAAAGTTAGTTCCACAGTTAGTAGAAAAAGAACAAGGATTTTCTCTAAAAGCCTTCCCGTTGAAAACATTCTATTAAAAAGAACTTTGTTGGCACATAATGCAGGGATTTAGATAACATTTTAAAATGATATTTGATTTTGTGATCTTACTATAAGATTCAATCAGAAATTGGTTGAAATGAATTCATTACTAAACTTTATGTTTGTTTCTCTTTTACAAGATTTAGGTTAGGGGATAGCCACTCTGGTCTACTACCTTAGCCCACCACCACAGGGACCTGAGATCACATATAATGCAAAATAGGTGCCAATAAGGCTACAATGAGGAGTAAATAATAATTACTGGGTGTAATAATTACTGAGCCGGATGTGGGTAAAACTGAAGAAAATCTTAAAAAATGAGAAGAAGATAATAAAGACTGACAGTACAATAGCTAAGAGTTGTTATATGAATTATAAATCTCTCAGGAGGATTTTATTGCTTTATGCTGAATGTAAATGTTACTGTTTTATGCACTGTTATAAAGGCTTGTGACTTTGTCATCCATTAAATGTAATACTCTGACTGTTATTTTCAGGGAATTCTTTGGACAAGGCTGGATGAAGAATGACAAAAATGAAAAAACACCCTACATCATGAAAACAACAAAGCACTTCAATGATGTACATATTTCTCTAAGAGTTCTCTGTCATGTACAACAGTACTACAGATTTGACTTGGTGTTCCCTGATCCTGGTGCTGCAGATGCCCTGTTTTGATCATTTGTATTTTTCCACTTAGACGCATTTTAAAATTATAGAAAGCTTGTTCATTAGGTTATACTAAAAATCCCTATAAATGTTTAGGGCAAGAACCAATATTATAAAACTGTCTTACTGCTATACCAAAGTACAATTACTCAGGGGCACATTTTTAGACATGCAATGGGGTCCAAAAGTCTGAGACCACTAATGAATGTTCTTGTTTGGATTAAAACTACTGCAAGGCATTGAACCAAAACACACCTCAAAGCTTTGCAGCAACCACCTGAAGACCAAAGAAGTTCAAGAAGTGATATTTGTCATGGACATTCCTCCACAGTGACCTGACCTAAACCCCATCGAGCATTTCTGGGAGCAATTTAAGACAAGAGGAAACATTACAACATGCTCTTTGGAATGTTGTGAGATCATGCTGGGATAACATGGATCAGATTTTAAACCTGTTGAGTCCACTCCACCTCAAGTGCACTCTGACATTACAGAAAAAGTTAGACATACCAAATATGAATAAATTCTGAAGTACAGTCTAAACTTGTTATCTCGCCTACATCTGTTTCCTGGCTATTTTTGACAAGAGGGCTAGTTTGGTGACTTAACAAAAAACTTAGTGACATTCACACCTGATGCTGACATGATGTGTTTTACTGAGCAGCCCTCGTGATCGTACAATCACATTTACAATGTACATAAACATGTACACACATGCAAATTTGAGAAATAGTCCATGATTGACGATTGTTTCTGTCATGTGAAAACAGGGGTAGCATCCGGTGTTGCAAGTTCTGATTGTTCAACATAGAGCATCAGTCCTATGCTTTAGGCCAACTAAAAGACCAACGATTAACACATCAACAGAGCAATATTAGTAGCAAGGCATCAGCAGAGTGAGTATGCTTAAGATCCGCCGACAAGATGAGCTCCCAGCTGAGGAGAGAGCAGGGAAGGCAGAGTGAAACTTGGCGGTGTAGAATTTCATTGTTGGCTAGACATTTGTCACATTTTAGGAATGGTGAGGGTGAGATCCAAGGTTAGGGGCTTTTCACGGTAAAGTGCATGGAGGAAAATTCATTGTGCCATCACAGGTGGTGAGCGATGAGTTTGGCTAAATAATGGGGGTTGAGGTTAGACTTTATATCAAAGGCTGTTTTAAAGATTCCACTGCTCACTCAAATTCTCATGCTCACAACATGATCTGTAAAGAAAAACATTTTAGGAATGATGCAAAATAGAAGTGGTTTCACTAGTGGTCTCAGACTTTCGGCGTCCACTTATATATTACAAGTTGTATTACATATATTGTTTTTTTATCATTAATAATCATGAGTTTTAATATTTAAGTACTTACACAGACAATGTGTTCAATTCTATTTTAAAGATAAGCAACCTGATTGCATCAGAGATCCTGCGCTGTGATGACGTAAACACGCGTGTGGCTGTGATGGAGAAGTGGGTGGCGGTAGCCGACATCTGTCGCTGTCTCCATAACTACAATGCTGTTCTGGAGATCACGTCCTCCCTTAATCGCAGCTCCATCTTCCGTCTCAAGAAGACTTGGCTCAAGGTTTCCAAACAGGTAAGATAAAGCAAAATTTGGACATTCACAAATAATAGACTTTTTAATACCGACATTATGAATGAACACTGGACAGGTTTTTTTTCTAAACGCACTAACATGGTGAAATTTTCCTCCCCAAATTGTTGAAATTGTATGCCCTTTGTTTGTTGTTATACTTACAGTGCCTTGCAAAGTATTTCGGCCCCCTTGAACTTTCAACCTTTTGCCACATTTCAGGCTTTCAAACATAAAATAATATGAAATTGTAATTCTTTGTTTAAGAATCAACACAAGTGGGACACAAATCGTGAAGTGGAACAAAATTATTGGATTTTAAACTTTTTTTTAGAAAATAAAAAACTGAAAGTGGGACGTGCACTTTACTTTTCAGTGCAGCAAACTCACTCCAGAAGTTCAGTGAGGATCTCTGAATGATCCAATGTTGACCTAAATGACTGATGATGATAAATAGAATCCCCCTGTGTGTAATCAAGTCTCCGTATAAATGCACATGCTCTGTGATAGTCTCAGAGTTCTGTTTAAAGCACAGAGAGCATCATGAAGACCAAGGAACACACTAGGCAGGTCCGAGATACTGTTATGGAGAAGTTTAAAGCCGACTTCCCAAGCTTTAAACATCTCAAGGAGCACTGTGCAAGCGATCATATTGCAATGGAAGGAGTATCAGACCACTGCAAATCTACCAAGACCCTGCTGTCCCTCTAAACTTTCAGCTCAAACAAGGAGAAGACAGCCAAGAAGCCCATGATCACTCTGGATGAACTGCAGAGATCTACAGCTGAGGTGGGAGACTCTGTCCATAGGACAACAATCAGTCGTACACTGCACAAATCTGGCCTTTTGGAAGAGTGGCAAGAAGAAAGCCATTTCTCAAAGATATCCATAAAAAGTCTCGTTTAAAGTTTGCCACAAGCCATCTGGGAGACGCACCAAACGTGTGGAATAAGGTGCTCTGGTCAGACGAACTTTTTGGCCACAATGCAAAACGTGGCATAAAAGCAACACAGCTCATCACCCTGAAGGCACCATCCCCACTGTCAAACATGGTGGTGGCAGCATCGTGGTTTGGGCCTGCTTTTCTTCAGCAGGGACAGGGAAGATGGTTAAAATTGATGGGAAGATGGATGGAGCCAAATACAGGACCATTCTGGAAGAAAACCTGTTGGAGTCTGCAAAAGACCTGAGATTGGGACGGAGATTTATCTTCCAACAAGACAGTGATCCAAAACATAAAGCAAAATCTACAATGGAGTGGTTCACAAATAACGTATCCAGGTGTTAGAATGGCCAAGTCAAAGTCCAGACCTGAATCCAATCGAGAATCTGTGGAAAGCTGAAAACTGCTGTTCACAAACGCTCTCCATCCAACCTCACTGAGCTCGAGCTGTTTTGCAAGGAAGAATGGGCAAAAATTTCATTCTCTCGATGTGCAAAACTGATAGAGACATACCCCAAGCCACTTGCAGCTGTAATCGCAGCAAAAGGTGGCGCTACAAAGTATTAACGCAAGGGGACCGAATAATTTTGCACGCCCCACTTTTCATTTTTTATTTCTAAAAAAAGTTTTAAAAATATCCAATAATTTCATTCCATTTCACAATTGTGTCTCATTTGTTGTTGATTCTTCACAAAAAATTACAATTTCATATCTTTATGTTTAAAGCCTGAAATGTGGCAAAAGGTTGAAAAGTTCAAGGGGACCGAATACTTTTGCAAGGCACTGTATGTTTATTTAGTCATAGATATTTATTCCATACCTCATTTTTAGTTTGAATGTATTATTATGTTTATATCTAAGTGTAGTATTGTGGATGTTTATTTGATCCATAGTACCTACGTTCTAGATGAGATTTTTGGAATCTTTTTAAGGTTTCTGCTTTTATTCTTCAGACAAAAACCATCATTGACAAGCTGCAGAAGTTGGTCTCATCTGAGGGAAGGTTCAAGAACCTAAGAGAGGCTTTAAAAAAGTAATATAAGAATAAATAATATATTATTTTTCACTGTTTGACCTTGTGCAATTATGTGAATGTAGACCTGAAGTGTTCAACTACTGACGGAGTGCTATGTGTGTGTGCTAGTTGTGATCCTCCCTGTGTGCCATACTTGGGGATGTACCTTACAGACCTGGCATTCATTGAGGAAGGCACACCAAACTACACAGAAGACAAGTTGGTTAACTTTTCCAAGATGAGAATGGTAAATTTTAGCTGACCTCATTTTTCTCCTAATGTCATAATCATATCTGACTGTTATTAACTGTAAAACTGTAACTGTAAAATAATTTTTGTAAAGCACATTGAAATGTTAGTCCAAAATGTAATACTTTTCAGGGTTTTTTGTTGTTTTTTGACTATTATTCATCCAAATCCATCTTAAATACAAATAAATCCACTCTGGAGTCTGCATGTCCTCCCCGTGTCTGTGCAGGGTTAGGTTAATTGGTGTCTCTGAAGTGTCCCATAGAGTGTGACTGTGTGTATGAGCGTGTGAGTTTTTGTACCCTTCGATGGATTGGCGCCCTGTCTAGGGCTGTTCCTGCCTTGCGCCCTGTGCCGCTGGGTAGGCACCAGCTTTTCCATGACTCTGATCAGGATTAAGTGATTAAGAAAAATGATTAAATGAATGAAAGGATAAATCCACTGTTCTCAGACAATATCAAATTAATATCATTGCCTAATTTAAAGTAAGCAAATTTATATACAGTGTATTTTGATATACGTTTCAGAAATTTAAGTGGTAAAAAGCAAACAAAGACTATAGGCTATTCAGTGGTGGGATATTGGAAAACACATTGAGCACCTGCTTATAAAAGTGGTTTAAGTGGATTATTGTTTTAATGATTCCATTTCTGATTGATTTCTTTTTACTTTTAAATTTTAATCTTAAATGTACATTTTGTTTGCATATATCATAATACCCTTATCCAGTGCAATTTTACAAATTAGAATCTTAAGAGGTACAGTTCAAGAAATTGTGGGTTAGGGGCTTCACTGCCACTGTCACTGTCACTGTCACTTCACCAGTCTATATTCATTCATATGACCTGTCTCAAAAGTTTTAGTGTTAATACACAACCCTATTGAGGTAGATCAGTGTGAAAAGTTTATTTTGCTTTGATCTATTTGTCTTTTTCTTCAGTTTTAACTCATGTTCATTTTTTGTTATTCTGAAGATCTCCCATATCATTCGAGAAATACGACAGTTTCAACAAACAGCATACAAGATTGATCATCAGCCAAAGGTATTTAAAACTGTTTTTAATAACAGTTTAGAGTGAATTCTACATTTTATTGAATTTCCTCATTTAAATAAAAACTCTTAGTACAACCTTGACAGGAATGTGTTACGTTTTACATAGTTATGCAGTTTTTAACACACAGTTACTGTTTATTTACTGAATTTATATATTAGATAACATATAAAATTATGCATATGCAAAAGGTTGGGGATCTGGTCACCACCCTTTACCACCTCCACCCCCGTGATCGCAGCCCCATTCTTGTAGTCTGCTAGCTAACTTTGTATTTTCTATATTAGAATTGGATCTCTTTGAGTTTCTTGCAGAAAAAAATAAAGAAATAAATATTCTACTTGCCTAAAAATCTAATTCTTACAAAAATGCTTGTAGCGTTCAGAAATACTTTTAGGATGTCTCGCATGTACAGCATGTAATTATTATGAGCCGCATCTGCGCCACTAGACGGCACCATCTGCTCATTAGTCATGCTGCTATTGGTATGGCATTATGATCGCACTTGAGCTGATCCTAATGGGTGCTTAATGCGTTATTGGAGGTATCGCAGCCTATTGCTACGTCATAGGCTCCGAGACCTGACCCGTCTCACTCGTGCTGTTAAGGAATCATTCGGTTTCAGGGATAATGGTAGACTGCGCTTTGGTTATAATCGCAGTTAAAGCACGGTTCTGGAGACCGTAGTCCTTTAGGCTTGTTAGATTCGTTAGCATGCGGGGATTTAGTCTCTCTGCTTGCGCTCCCATTTGTGAAGACCGTTGTGGTGCTAATTCAGCATCGCTTCTTACTTCCGTGTCTGTGTCATGCTCCGGCAGTCTTCATATCCAATATTCGCCACTATTTTTGGTGCTTGGTTTATGCGTTGCGGGATGTGGTGAGTACCGTGGCCCGCTGTCTCGGGGATCCTAGGAGATCCTTGAGGCTTACATCACAGCATGCCCCCGCTCTCTCCCCGAGCTGTGTCTGGCGCATGTGCTGTTCGGAAGTGAGCATTCACGCCGTTCTTAATAAGAGTGCTTTTCTTTATTTTTGCCCCATAATCGCCACAGTGCTTTGAAGTGCTGATAGAGGCATTATTCTTTTATCCTCTCGTTTGATGTCTCATTTCTTTCTCCAGTTTGTTTATTTTTATGCTTGCATCTACTTGAGTTCTCTAGCGGTGCGACGTTAGAGCAACGCCCACTGCCATTCCCATCTGCCAGTCTAGTTTTAGGTGCAGCTTCGTATTCAGTTTTTGGTGTGCGTGTGTGCGTCTAGCCACACACACCTTCCTTTTCATTAATTTAGGGGTTTTGGGGGTTTTCCCCTTTTCACGCCAGTTTAGAGGGTAGCGCTGTGTGCACGCCTTTGCGGCTGCCAGTTTCTGCCTTGCTATTGCCAGGATAATTGGTACACTTTACTCCCTTGTACCAGGCAATGGCATCAGCCACACTTTCTCATGTTCAGGCACTGGTGTATCTCTCCATTAATTGGCATCATTTATTTGTTCCCCCTTTTTGCCAAGTACTACACACTGGCCACGCGAGATCTGTCACGTTACTTAAGCTCCGCACGCTTATCGTTGCACCAGCCCTTTGGCCATTTATTGATCAGGGACACTGGTAGGCTGAGGGCTTAGAAGGGCTCCAGCCATGTACAGCTGAAAGACTTGAGATAACCGCCATGGACGTAGATTGTTCAGGCTAGGGAAAAATTATCAGCAGCCATCGGGTCCCTTGTGCCCCCTCTCTTTTATGTTTATGTAATATGGTGTCCTGCTGAGCCCCGAAGCAGCTCCTTAGTGCCTTTCAACCTTCTCTCGCCCCGTTCGGGTCCCTCACACGATACGCACGCACAGACCCAAGGTACTCCTTTGCGTGCCCAGGAGCATGCGCTGATAGCGAGTTTAGAGTGAGCTGAGCGATCCTCGGTGTTTCTTCCCCTTCCTTTTTGGTTTTCCTGCACTACAGTGCATCGGCGCATTATTGGTGGCCTTTTGTTCTCAGAATAGTCCTTTTTTTTTACTCCACTCTTGTGCGGCTCTTTGGTTTGTCCTTCTTTGCTTAGGCTCGCTTTGCTCGCATCAATTCCAGCCCATCGGTGGCATGACGCAAGAGCACTGGACACTGACGTGAGCGTTTAGGGTTTGGTCCCCAGCTGCCATTCAACTTAGGCGCAGCTTAGCTTTTGGTTCATTTTCCCACGCTACGTGCCTTTTTGTTTATTTATATTTTTGGTTCATCTGGAGCTAACTGTGATTGGGTCCTAAAGCCCGTTCTTTCCTTTTTCACAATTTCCCTTTTTCAGACAAATTGTAACAGTAATAATAACATTCAAGTCTGGGAACTGTGAATGGGAAGTGACTACGAATGGAATTAAGCAAGCACAGACTACATACAGTGTATATTGTTTTTAATTGCTTGATATAGCCTAGAAACTAGAACTGTTTTCTTTTTGATTTTCTAGGCAGCCCAGTATTTGCTGGACAGTAGCAACGTATTAGATGAAGAAAGCATGTACGAAGCCTCGCTCAGAATTGAGCCCAAAGTGCCCAACTGATGTAAAGGCTTTTGTTGGATTTAAAAAGCATTACAGTTTTTCCTGACATGTTTTCACACACAGTATTATGTCTGCTGTATTATACATTATCTTTTCACTAACTGTAACTTTGTTCCTACTAGAGATCATTCTCGCTTTTTCCCGCTCACTGGTATCAGTTTGTGTATATATTTAAAGCAGCATTCATTTAAATGTTGATTTGGCTTTACTATATACTACATACAATATAAAATATAATTTGATCTTCACTTTGTTGGAAGCTTCACAAATCTGAGAGAAATTCATTCTCCAAACTGGATTTTTAATTGATGCATGGAACTAATCTATATGCATAACATGTAGCAATGAGAAACTACGATATGATACTACTGTACACAAGCATAGTTATTTACATGGGTTATAATAATTATAAGGTGAGCCTCATGGTGTCAGGTTTAACTAATGCCAATATATACAGCATTATACACATATTGAGGTGTTCAGGTATGTCACTATTGCATATTGTCACCAGTTATTGCGAATGTTAGAATCTGCAAAGTTTTATCAGGAAACTAGTTGGGCTAAGGCGAAAATAAAATTTGAATAATCAAGATTTTATGATGAAGACATTTCTTCCAGCATTACCAGAATAACAAATCTGTCTTAAGGCTTTTGATCTGCTATTGCATGCAGAATATGTAATTATGTAGACTTTTTCTACCTGAAAGAACTATGAGAACTTAGTATCAAAAATGTAGTATGAACTGAGGACCTAGGTGTCTGGCATTAAATATGGCTATTATAGTATGATTAAAGTATGCCCGTTTTCCATGACCTAAAAATGACTTTTCAGACGCACTCTGTAGCCATGCCAGCTGTTGTATAGTAACAGACAATCTTATGTCTTTCTGGCTGTTCCAGTGATTGTGGAATGTAATTGTAAATCACTTTGTAAAATGCATTGTTGTTTAAGAGTATGATCAAAACAAGTGAATGAGTCACTTTGCCTGCAACATATGAAAATGTATTTTTGTAGTCCTAGAATAAACACAGGATTCTACATCCTTACCAGAAAAGAACGTAAAAATAAATTTAAGTGAAGAAAAAATACCAAAAATATTTTGTACAAATTCACCACAGATGTATTCTGTATATTTTGTACATGCAACGCTACATATTTCTTAACATCTTCTATTATAGAGCACACCTCTTTAAAAGCATTGTATCCTAAGCTTATACACTCAATTCTAAGCGTTTTGTGATTTTGAACCCATGATTTAGCAGTAGAGGAATAGAACGTTTTTGCATATACTGTAATCCTGTCTATAACCATTCTTTTAGCAGGAATATAGATATGTAGTGCTTATTCTGTGAATATTTGTATGTATTTTTACTATGTACAGTCTAGACACACAGTAAATGCTCAAAATGGCAGCCAGGCATGCACATGGTATCAGCCCAGAAACATTACAAAGGACACACACACACACTATTACATATATATATATATATATAATATATAATATATAATATATTATTATATATATACGTAATATGTATACGTATATATATTATATATATATATATATATATAATATATATATATATATATATATCTATATATATACATATTGTAATATATGTATATATATATATATATTATATAATAGTGTGTATATTGTATATGTAATATACGTACGTATATACATATATATGCACGTACATATATAACTATATATTATATATTAACACATATAATATATATATATATATAATATATATTATATATATATATATATACACACATATATAAAAAAAAAATATATATATATATATATTTATATTATATATATAAAAAACACAACAATATGTAATTGCATATACCTGTACATACAGTGATGTATAAACAAATGTTTTGCTGTTAGCAATACCCAGCGGTATGAGAATTATATTTCAACTCATATGTATTTCCACAGCTTGAGAAAAATGGGAAGGATGTACAATTTTGTAATAAAAAATAAAATAGAAAAAGAAAAGAAAGAATAGGAAAAAGAAAATAAATGCGTTTACTGATTACCTCTTGTTTAATAAATCTGTTCTATCTCAGGGGGATTTTGCCTCTTTGTGTGTTTTTCACTTTTTTTTTTAAAGCTTGTTTAAAGTTTATGTATTAACATCTATTGACTAAAGATAAATTTTAGCATTCTTGTGATTTGTTGTCACTTAACAAAATAATTTATAAATTACTTTTGTTTTAGTTCAAGGAAAAATGTGTGCTTTTAGTAAGTTACACTAATGCTGGGAAGATTTTGTTTATGATTTTGTGTTACACAGTTAAACTAGTGAAATCTATCGAATTAAAAAGACACTGGGAAACTGAGCTTATAGAAGTACAACATCTGCATACATGGTTCTTGATATCTGATAAAGACAATGTCTAAGGATCAAACAACCAGAAGGATATTTGATATTATGTGCTTTGGCTGTGGACTTGTTGCTGGTTGTATATAATTTCTTGTCTTGGTGGGTTGTTGTTGCCCCTTCCCTTTAACCTGTTTTTCCTACTCTGGCATTCCAACCCTAAACTGAGATGTAACTGACCATTCTATGGAAAGCTGTTGGACAGAATTATTTATCAAGACATGAAAGGGTACTCTAACAGCTGTCTGATTGACCACACAAGTCAGCTGCAGCATTCATGTCTTTTTTGTCCCGATGTGTAATATCTGTACCTAAATGCCACAAGATTACTGAAAAAGTTTTTTAAACCATAGGTGAAAGACACCTTCGCCAGATCCTCTAGAAAAAGCTTCTGCACGGTGAGCCTCACATCAAGTATGTTATGAACAATGTCAAAGAGAAAATCAAATCATCGTGCAGCAATCAAATACATTGGTTACATTGGTGATTTCTGGAACTTTAACTTATCTCTGAAACTGGCTGACCCACTGCATGTATGGGAGCCTTCAAAAGTTACTACATCAATTCTAACTCTAAGAAAAAGCTGAGATATTTCAGCCTGATCACAAATAAATGAATAATAACTAATGAGTAAATGATTTTGAAATAATGATGTTGGTGATGTAGTTCTGTTTATAAATTCACTCGCTCACAAGCCATCATAGGGCACATACACTCATGCATTCCACTTTTAGAGACACCAATTAACCTAACACACATTTTTGGACTGTGGGAGGAATCTGAAGCACTCAGACTAAACCCACATGGAGGACATGCAAACTCCACACAGGAAAGACCCAGCCAACACACTTGGGGGTTGAATCCAGGACCTGCTTGCTGTGAGGTGACGGTGCTACCCACCAAGCCTGAAGTATAGCTTTCAAATCCATTGTGAAGGATGGAAGAGTTCTGAAAAAAAAACTGTGCACAAGAGAAAGAGGTTTTTTTTTTAACAAAAGTTGTCAGTCACTCCTGTAAGGTTACAAAATTGTTCACTTCTTACTGGTACCTGTCAAAAAGCTTCACTATTTGAAAACTTTGAGAACCAGAATGCAGAGATATTTTACAGAAAAAATTATATCAATCTAATACAAGATCTGTTCATGCCTACAATCAGATTTACAGTGGGGCAAAAAAGTATTTAGTCAGCCACTGATTGTTCAAGTTCGGGCTGGCGCACGCGTGGAAGATTCTGCCCCCGTCCCCCTCTCTCTCTTTGCAGCGTGGTCCTGAGCTTCTGTTTGTGAGCAGATTCATTGATCTCTCCCTGACACAGAAGCTTAGTTTTTCTTTGTTATTTATTCATTTGTATTTTGTTAATGATTGTTTTATTTCTTCATTTTATTTCAGTTCACTTTTACCACCTGGAGCTAACTGCGATTGGGTCCCAAATCTGTGTTTCATTTTACACGGTTCATCATTTCTTTTAAATATGGCAAACCGTAACAAAAACAAAGTTGGGAAGGTTTGGAAAATGCAAATAAACAAACTTACAGTGTTCCTTACATTTACTTTGGCTTTTATTTCATTGCAGACAGTATGAACCCCAGACATTTCATGGGTTTTTTTTCTGGTCAACATCATTTCAAGTCTGCTACACATTCCAAAAAAGTTGGGACAGGAGAAATTTAGAGCTAATGATGAGGTAAAAAACTATATAATGATGTGATTTCAAACAGATGATGTCAGCAAGTTATTATAATCATGATTTGGTACAAAAGCAGTATCCAGGAAAGGCTTTGAGGAGTAAAGATGGGCAGAGGATCTCCAGTTTGTCAACAAATGTGTAAGAAAATTATTGAAATGTTTAAAAACAATGTTCCTCAAAGAAAGATTGCAAGGGATTTCCATATTTTAGTCCTAACGTTTTCTTATTTGACTTGTTTTGCTTATTATCTTGTTGAAAAATTCATGGACGTCCCTGGAAAAGATGACATCTTGAAGGAATTAATGTTCCTCTAAAATCTTAGTGTACTTTTCTGCATTACTGCTGCCATCACAGAAGTGTAAATGACCTTTGCCAAGGGCACTGACACAATCCTTTACCATCACAGACCCTGACTTTTGCACTTGTTGCTGATAAAAGTCTGGATGGCCTCTCTGCTCCAAGAAATTGGTAAAAAAAAAAAAAAGTGATACATTTATTTTAAAAATCACAATGTGTAACTTAAAAAGACACAGATTGTATTATTTTTGTCCATATATACACTGCTCAAAAAAATAAAGGGAACACTCAAATAACACATCCTAGATCTGAATGAATGAAACATTTTCATTGAATACAAAATTGAATGTGCTGACAACAAATCACACAAAAATCATCAATGGAGATCAAATTT